>CM051265.1:55745381-55823161 GCA_027921565.1 Artemia sinica
TAGGTTTCAGACAACAAACACCTATGAAAGGCTAAGAAATTCAGCTCAGAAAAGTCAAAAGTAGCAATCCACCCATCCCAAATCATAGGTTTCAGACAACACACACCTATGAAAGACTAAGAAATCCCACTCAGAAAAGCCCGAAATAGTAATTTACATATCCCAAATCATAGGTTTCAGACATCATTCACCTATGAAAGACTAAGAAACCTTAGCTCAGAAAAGCCTGAAATAGCGAAACTACTCATCCCAAAGTAGAAGTTTCAGACAACAAACGCCTATGACGGACTAAGAATCATAGCTCTGAAAAGTTCAAATATTAAACTACACATCCCAAATCATAAGTTTCAGACAACACACACCTATGAACGGCTAAGAAAACTAGCTCAGAAAAGACAAAAATAGCAAACCACTCATCTCATTCATAGGTTTCAGTCAACACACACCTATGAAAGGCTAATAAATCCAGCCCAGAAAAGTCAAAAATAGCAAACTACATATCCCAAATCATAGGTTTCAGTCAACACACACCAACGAAAGACTAAGAAACCTAGCTCAGAAAAGTCAAAAATAGCAAACTACTCATCCCAAACTATTGGTTTCAGACAACATCCACCTACGAAATACTAGAAAACCTTAGCTCAGAAAAGCCTGAAATAGCAAACTACACATCCAAATCATAATTTTCTGACAACACATACCTATGAAAGGCTAAGAAACCTAGCTCAGAAAAGTCAAAAATAGCAAACTAGTCATCTCAAACTATAGGTTTCAGACAACAAAAACCTATGATAGGCTAAGAAATCCAGCTCAGAAAAGTCAAAAGTAGCAATCCATCCATCCCAAATCATAGGTTTCAGACAACACACACACCTATGAAAGACTAAGAAATCCAGCTCAGAAAAGTCAAAAATAGCAAACTACATATCCCAAATCATCAGTTTCAGTCAACACACACCAACGAAAGACTAAGAAACCTAGCTCAGAAAAGTCAAAAATAGCAAACTACTCATCCCAAACTATTGGTTTCAGACAACATTCACCTACGAAATACTAGAAAACCTTAGCTCAGAAAAGCCTGAAATAGCAAACTATACATCCCAAATCATAATTTCCTGACAACACATACCTATGAAAGGCTAAGAAATCCAGCTCAGAAATGTCGAAAATAGCAAACTACACATCCCAAATCACAGGTTTCAGACACCACACACCTATGAAAGACTAAGAAATCCAACTCAGAAAAGTCAAAAATAGCAACCCACACATCCCAAATCATAGGTTTCAGACACCACACACCTACGAAAGACTAAGAAATCCGGTTATGAAAAGTCGGAAATAGCAAATTGCATATCCCAAATCATAGGTTTCAGACAACACTCACCTATGAACGGATAAGAAACCTAGCTCAGAAAAGTAAAAAATAGCAAACTAGTCATCCCAAACTATAGGTTTCAGACAACAAAAACCTATGATAGGCTAAGAAATCCAGCTCAGAAAAGTCAAAAGTAGCAATCCACCCATCCCAAATCATAGGTACCTAACCTAACCTCCCTGCAGCGCGCATCCCCTGTGGCGCTTTCCTGACCCGCGGCGCATCCCTGCGGCACATCCTGCGGCGCTTTCCCTGGCCCACGGCGCATCCCGGCGGCGCTTCTCTGGCCCGGGGGATCTTTGGGGACCAGGGGAGGTTCTTTGGGGCACAGGGAGGGCCTTTGGGGGTCTGGGGGGCACTTGAGGACCGATTGGTCCTTTGGGAGCCCGGTGGACCTTTGGGGGCCGGGGGAGGGTCTTTGGGGCACAGGGAGGGCCTTTGGGGGTCCGGGGGGGCAGTTGGGGGTCTGGGGGACATTTGGGGACCGGTGGAGGGTCTTGGGACCCCGTTGGTCCTTTGGGAGCTCGATGGGCCTTTGGGGGGCCCGGGGTGGGCCTTTGAGGGTCTGGGGGCCGGTGGGAGCCCTGGGAACCTTTGGGGACCGGGGGGTTCCTTCTGGATTGGGGTATGGGGATTGGAACCCTTTGGATCGGGGTAGGGCGATCGGGGCCCTTTGGGGTTGGGTAGAGGACCTCACGACACTGTTCAAATAGAACTTGTTTACTATAACGACCACACTCAAAACCTCTTCTAAAACCGTTTTCTAAAATCATCTTTTAAAACGTCTCTAACGGTTTCGCCGAAATAATTCCATAACCTGTCTAAAACCGTTTCGCCCAAATAATCCCCTAAAAGTAATTTCTGTGTGTTCCTTTTGTTTTTTTGGCATCTCTGTGCTTTTACATTTCAAATTTCTAGGAAACCCGGGGGGTCCTTCTGGATTGGGGTATGGGGATTGGAACCCTTTGGATCGGGGTAGGGCGATCGGGGCTCTTTGGGTTGTGGTAGGGGACCTCACAACACTGTTCAATGGAACTTGTGTATTATAACGACCACACTCAAAAATCATCTTTTAAATCATCTTTTAAATCAACGTCTCTAACGGTTTCGCCGAAATAATTCTATAAGCTGTCTAAAACCGTTTCGCCCAAATAATCCCTAAAAGTAATTTCATCGTGTTCCTTTTGTTTGGCATCTCAGTGCTTTCACATTTCAAATTTCTAGGAAACCCTTTCCTACGTTAATCTCTTCATCTCATAAATTTTCCTAGTTAAACTATTATGGTTTCGTTAGAATATCAATTTATCTCTCCGACTTAAAGCTCCGTGAAGCCGTATTTAAAAATAGAATTTCTATCTCTTTAGACTCCCACATAATTCCAAGATAACAAGTGATGTCATTTATAATTCATGACACTATAGATCAATGAAGCCCTATTTAAAAATAGAATATTAATTTTTCTCTCTGACCTAAAGAACGTTTATCCCTCAGACCTAAGATTAAAGAAGCCTTAATGTTTCTTAATTCCCCCTTCGTGAAGCCCTATTTAAAAATAGTATATTAATTTTTCTCTCTGACCTAATGAACGTTTATCCCACAGACCTAAGATAAAGAAGCCTTAATGTTTCTTAATTCCCCCTTCGTAAATCAATAATTTCCCCTAGTTATTATGTAAATCAAGTTCTCGGAAATTCACTTCCCCTCGAGTCCTAGATCAATAACATTGTCCCGTTAGAATTCAATGCGCATGTGCAACCTTCGTCCCGGAGTTATTAAACATAGAAACATCAAATAAATCGACCTTGAAGGAAGAGGTCATTGACCGATTACGCAATCAATTTCTCAGAAATCCGTTTCCCCTAGGGACTCTATGCCCATATATGGTGTGGGCGTGGGAGTCGGACCCCCATTTCTACTGAAACATTTGTTTTGTAACGCAATATCAATTCATGGGGGGGTTTTAGTGGGAAACTGTATGTTGTAATACTTTACCTAAGAGATATTTACTTTTCACAAAGTTTGTTGTCTGAGTGAAAATACTGGATATTAAAGGTAATTGGAATGGAAAGCTAAATCTCTAGTAGAGTATGCAGTTCCTTTTTATGTATTAATTAAAAAAAAAAATTCCGAAAAAGAAGTTTTTCCAAAGACAAGTAAAGATCATTTTAAACTTAAGATCAGCAGATACAAATACCTGTTAAAAATATAACTCAAAATGACGAGAAATTACTATTAAAGAATATATAAAACCCAAAACGAACAGAAATTAAATAAAGAATCAATGCAACAAACATACAATAGATACTAATGTAAATGAATGAATGAATCTTAAAACGAGCGAAACTTAAATTGAATATGCAAATCAAGCTTGAAACGAACAAAAATAACTCCAAACAAGAGTTTGGGTATCGTCTCCTTCTTTCACTGTAAAAGTCTAAAACTTACTGCGTCATGGCGCTTTACTGAAAACGAATTGTATTGCAAATATTTTCTTTTGTACTTAATATTGAAAATAAACTTCAAAATTACAGAAAAATTTTGAACTCATGAGCTTTCGGCAATTAATATCCTTATACATCAAATATTGAGTTTAATTTATTAATTCTTTCTAAAATTGTTTAATACCCTTAAAATTGTCCCCTTCCTTAACTGTAAAAACCTAAAGCCTACTGCGTCACTGGTGCTTCACTGAAAACAAATTATATTACAAAATTACGGTGAAATAAAATCTACAACTGATGGATCTTTAAAAACTTAATATCATTATATATCACATATTCAATTTGATTTTATTTATACTTTCCAAGACTGTTCGAGGCACATATAGTTTTCAGTAAAGCGTCATGACGCAGTAGGTTTTAGACTAATGAAAGATCTTAAGCCGAACTGGCCAGCCATGACAAAACCAACAAAGAGAAAAATCTCAATGAGAAAAAAAACAAACAAACAAAACATCCGCGTTGTTTTGCATTTGTCTTTCTTTTCTTTCCACTGGCCACAGTCTCGTTTGTTTGTTGTTTTTTTTCTCATTGAGATTTTTCTGCAAACTGCTTGACTGACTTATCGTCTATGAGCCTAAGAATTATTGCAACAACAGAAAATAGTTGAACTAAACAACTGAAAACATCTGAAAGCTTCTCCACCACATTGCAGTTAAATGTCTATCTCTGTCCTCTTCATTGCCAAGTATTTCGTACCGAAGATCACTGGATGATCTTCGCTCATCAGTGACAAGAATAAGAATATAAAAATTTATCACACACAGATAGAGATAAACACGTTTATGTTTTTCACTGCACAGAAAGATTCTTGCATCCAATAATTGCCGAGCGCGGAGTTAAGATAAGAATCTTAACTGACAGAAAAAGGATATCGATGTACATCTACATTGACAGTTTTCCTTCCGGTTTTTTGTCTGAAAAAATTCTTTTTTTTTTGTAAAATAGTGCTACTAAGCAAAAAAAAGTGCCACTTTTGCTAAAAAGTGTCCTAATAGTGTCAGGTGTCCCAAAAAGTGCTATTTTTAAAAAAAGTGTCAAAAGTGACACTAAAGTGTCACCGGTGGCAACCCTGCTGAGAATACTAAAACACCAGTCATCACGAATATACAGCATCTGACCTCCTCTCGCATTCTGACACCTTGTACGCGAAATACACTTCATCCCGGGCAGATCTAACATTGTAAGGGGTGTATTAGCATTTTTTTTTTTTTTTGAGAAAAAAGTTTCGCAAACTCCAACAATGTCTATGGGACTAGATGCAAGCAAGAGCTTCAGTTCATTGAATGCACTTTGTAACCCCTGGGCGTTTACACGTAACGATCGGATCGGAAAATCGCAATTTTTTGTTTTATCCGATAGAAAATTGCCTGAAGAATAATCGCATTCAGGTAGATTATTTACATAAGGCATATCTTTATCACTTCCGGTAGTTGAATTTAGAATAACATCCAATTTCAAACGAGAATCAAGAAAACACTGAAAACGATCCTTAAACCAAAAAAAAAAGAAAAGAAAAATTCACCGCTTCTTAAATTAGACGACAGGTTCATATGACACATTGCGAATCTGAACTACGTCGGAAATCGTTTTACACGGAATGAGTTGCGAACCGCACTTGACATAAACTACACCTCGTAAAGTCCATACATTTTTCAATTCAAACTTATTGCGCGCAAGCTTGTAGATTTCATGCCTTTCCCTCGTTAGAGCCTCATTTACATAGATTTGGGATACTAAGCCTAAATAAGGTTGATTTGAGGCGAAAGTTCCCTTCTTATTGTAGAAAAATGTTTTTATTTGTAAAATAGAACATTTCATTCATATTCGAGCACAAAGATGGTGAAGTGAAAGAGGAGGGATAATTCATGAACAAAGTCAGAAAATATACAAGGAGGGAGGGACAGTTGTCACGAGGAACTTTGTTTTTATCGACACTTAGCTGGCGAAATCAGGTATTATGTTCTTTGCTCTTTATTGTACAGATAGTGGTAACGAAATGTAAGTAAGGAGGGACTCGTGCTATTAGTGACCTAAAATCGAAAAAAGTTTTGATAACAATATACAAACTGAAAACATCTTATTTTTATAAGATTCAAAAATACAATTGCGATTCCAAATATACAAATTCATTAAGTTTAAAGTAACTTATCAAAAGTTTCAAACTAGAAAAAGGGTGCTTGACTTTCGAAAAAGGTGAAAATTAATTCAGGAAGAGCGAGTGATTTGATGAAAGTTACGCAATCGAATAGAGCACATAAGAGAAATTTATTACTGAGCCTCCAAGCCTCTTATTCACAAAAATTTGAAATTTTGTGTTTTTTCAGACAAGGAAATTGTTTTTTGTTTATTTACAATTTTTTTCAGGTGTGATCCCATTGAACCAGCGGTTCTAGAGACATTTGAAGAAAGTTAATTTGAAACAAAAATTAGATTTTCTATGACCTTTATAATAACCAAAACGATGGAATGAAGTAGTATTATCTGCCATTTTGAGCACATAAGAGAAATCTATTGCTGAGCCTTCAAGCCCTTATTCACAAAAATCTGAAATTTTGAGTTTTTTCAGACAAGAATATTGATTTTTGTTTTTTAACGGTTTTTTTTCAGGTGTGATCGCATTGAACCGGTGCTTCTAGAGACATTTGAAGAAAGTACATTTGAAAGAAAATTAGGTTTTAGAACCTTTTTAATAACCAAAACGGTGGAATGAAGTAGTATTATCTGCCATTTTGAGCACATAAGAGAAATCTATTGCTGAGCCTTTTAGCCCTTATTCACAAAAAATCTGAAATTTTGTGTTTTTTTTAGACAAGAATATTGTTTTTTTTTGTTTTTTATTGTTTTATTCCCAGGTGTGTTCACATTGAACCGGTGGTTCAATGCGAATTGAAAGAAAATTTGAAAGAAAATTTGAAAGAAAATTGGATTTTCTATGACCTTTTTTAATAACCAAAAGGATGGAATGAAGTAGCATTAACTGCCATTTTGGGCACATAAGAGAAATTTATTGCTGAACTTTCAATCCCTTAATCACAAAAATCTGAAATTTTAGGTTTTTTCAGACAAGGAAATCGTTTTTTTGTTTTTTTACAGATGTGATCGCATTGAACCACTGGTTATAGAGACATTTGAAGAAAGTTAATTTGAAAGAAAAATTAGATTTTCTATGACCTTTTTAATAACCAAACCGATGGAATGAAGTAGTATTATCTGCCATTTTGAGCAAATAAGAGATATCTATTGCTGAACCCTCGAGACCTTACTCAAACAATCATAAATTTTGTGTTTTTTCAAACAAGGATATTGTTTTTTTTTTTGTTTTTTTCTATTGTTGATCGCATTGATTCATTGGTTCTAGAGGCATTTGAAGAAAGCTAATTTGAAAGAAAATTAGAAATTCTATGACCTTTTTAATAACCAAAACGATGGAATGAAAGTGGAGGGGCTCAGAAGGTCCAGGGGGGTGGGGCACCTCTGCTGCCATCTATAACCAGCCTAACTGTACAAGATCACGTGTCTCTTTCTAGTCCAATCATGGGAGTCGGAAATACTAACGGGAAGTGACGCAGTAAATATAAGGAAGGCTTCTTGCTATACAGAGGGGGCACCTCTGCTGCCATCTATAACCAGTCTAACTGTACAAGACCACATCCTCTTTCTAGGCCAATCAGGGACTTAGAAATACTAACAGGACATTTGTATAATCGCCAATGATGAAAATCTGAGAGGGAAAACTAATGTATCATGAGGGGAATTAAGAAACTAAAAGGTTTCTCTACTTTAGTCTGCGAGATCAATTCTGGAATTATTATTTCGAAGCCTTAATAGTGTAACTAGGACACCTTAGATAATTTTTAGAAATTCAAACGAGATACAATGAGATTAAGACAGATTGAATATATTTAACGCGGGAATGGTTTCCTGAGAATTTTAAATGTGGCATTGCAGGGATGCCAAAACAAAGGAACATTCAGAAATTACTTTTAGGGGATTATTTGGGTGAAACAGATTAAGACATTTTAGGGGATTATTTGGGTGAAACAGATTGAAATATATTAGAGGATTATTTGGGCGAAACAAATTGAGAGGGATTGAGAGAGATTAAGGGAGTTTGAGAGATTAAGAGAGATTGTAACATGATAGTATACTACAAAGTTGATATTAATAGAGTTGTAAATACAAAGAAAGGAAATTTAATAAAGAAATTCAGAACAATCCTTAGAATTCCTTAGAAATCAATTTGTGAGGTGATTATAGGTTTGAAGCATTATGGATCGCAATTATCAATTGCGATCCATAATGCACCAAGCACCTCAACCTCCAAAGGCCTTCTATCCTCAACTTTTTGGGGCCCCCTCCCTCATTTTTTTTTTTTTTTTGTTTTTTAAGTTTTTTTTTATTTTTTTAACATGCAGTTTTTCAACTTTTTTTATATGTCTTAGAATGAGATGGAACATACTTAAATCATTAAAACTTTACATTTAATATTTTCCAAACTCAAACTGAGAATGGTATAGATATGTTAGTCATGACCTTTACTATTAGAAAAATAATGCTTGTAGTAGCACTTTTTTTTGGATTGAATTTTTTGGACTGAATTTTCTTATGCGATTAGAAATTATTCAACGTTTTTTTTTTACGTTTATTAAACTTACGTTAAATATGCTTGCGGCTCTACCAATCGTACACTATGCTTACTCATAGACACGACGCGGCTTTCTCACTAGTACTCTATGGCAGGACATTGACACTACCTAGTTTATTGCATGTATTATATCAGTATTTTTTACGCAGTGGAACAATAAACACATAAGTCGTATCTTTAAAAAAGTGAAGATGGAGCATTTTTAAGAAAGTGTGTTCACATGTTAATGTTATTGTAGCATTGAATGCCGACAAGGAAAAGTAATTGAACTATGAAACAAATACAAATGGTAGCACTAAGGAATTTAAATGGTAGCACTAAGGAATTAAATTTCTTTGGAGTACCAAAAAATTCAATTATACAAATGGTGGATATGTGAAAGTATCATTTCCAGAGAAATTAGTGCTCAAAGAGAATCCCAACATAAAAATAATAGTTGATGAAGACGGGTATCTTCTTGCTAGTGCTTCTGGTAACATGCTACGTATTGATAGAACCTATCGTCATCTTGTAGGTATTTGCATTCAAACGAAAGCAAAGGGGAAAAGAAAGGCCTACTCTTCTACTAATATCATAAACCACATCTTTTCTACGTGCCGGAACTGTTACCTTTGTAAAAATAATGTTGTAATAGACAGCGATTTTGCCGGAAAAAACAAAAAGGGTATGGTAGAAAATATCACTAAGGAATATAAAGATGAATCGATGAAAAACAAAGTGCCAGCAAACGTTACTACCATTGATCAAACAGTCAATGAATCAAATAATACCAAAGACGAAACGCATATTGAACCTGTCGGTGACACACCAGTAAATATTGTGTATGACTCAAAATGGAATAATGATTATTCTACTGATTACTAGCCAAGAGAAGACAATAGCTACAATATCAAAAGAGAACATAGTGAACTATTTTATGGAACAAATTCGAAAAGTCCAAAGGTGCTCATTGATGTTAATAATGTATCATAATATTTTTTTTGTATTAATATCCTATATGAAATTATTTCATTAAAAATATACTATGCATTACATTGTTATATGTTCATTATTTTTAGAGTATGCTAGCATATCAAACGTTTAGAATGTCTATTGAAACACCGGAGATCTAAGAAAAGGAATTTGCATAAATCTATTGTCAGACACATGGGGTAACATTGACAAAATCTAAATATCAGAGTGAATAAATTTTTTCTATCAACATCTTTGTCAGATACATCGGATAAAACTGACTAAATATGAGTATCAGATTGAATAAATTCTTTATCAACATCCTTTGTCGGATACGTTGGATAACATTGTCAAAATCTATGTATTCGAGTGGATAAATTCTTTATTAACTTCCCTTTGTCTGATATATAAGATAACATTCACAAAATCTAAGTATCAGAGTGAATAAATTCTTTATCATCGTCTTTTGTATGATATGTATGATGAAATTGAGAAAATCTAAGTATCAGAGTGAATAAATTCTTTATCAATGTCTTTTTGACAGATACGTTTGATAACACTGACCAAATCTAAGTATCATAGTGAATAAATTCTTTATCAACGTCTTTTGTTGAATAGCTCGTGATAAAATTGATAAAATCTAAGTATCAGAGCAAATGGATTCTTTATTAACATCATTTGCCGGAAATGTCAGTTAGCATTATCAAAACCTAAGTGTCAGAGTGACTAAATTTCTATCACCATCTATTGTCAGATACATGGGATAACATTGACAAAATATAAGTATCAGAGTGAATAAAATTGAGAGAATCTAAGCATCAGAATAAATAAATTCTTTATCAATACTATTTGACAGATACATTTGATAGTGTCAGATTGAATAAATTCTTTATCATTGTCTTTGTCAGATATGATTGGTAAAATTGAAAAAAATTAAGTATCAGAGTGAATAAATTCTTTATCAATGTCCTTTGACAGATACGTTTGGTAACACTGACCAAATCTAAGTATCATAGTGAATAAATTCTATATCAACTTCTTTGTCGGATACATCAGATAACATTCACAAAATCTAAGTATCAGAGTGAATAAATTCTTTATCAAAATGCTTTGTCAGATATGCTTGATAAAATTGAGAAACTCTAAGTATCAGAGTGAATAAAGTCTTTATCAATGTCTTATGACAGATACGTTTGATAACACTGACTTAATTTAAGTATCAAATTGAACAACTTCTTTATAACATTCTTTATCAATATCATTTGTTGGATACGTCGGATAACATTGACAAAATCTATGTATTAGAATGAATAAATTCTTTATCATCATCCGTTGTTGGATATGTCTTTATGAAAAAAAAATTGTAAGTAAGTAACAAAATCTTTCTTGAATTCACCTCTTGGATACACAATACAGAAATTACATTCAAAAAATTATGAAAACATTGTAAGTAAGTAACAAACTCCTTCTTGAATTCACCTCTTGGATACACATTTCATTCAAGAAATTATGAAAAAATTGTAAGTAAGTACAAAACTCTTTCTTGAATTCACCTCTTGTATACACAATACAGACATTTCATTCATGAAATTATGAAAAAATTGTAAGTAGGTAACAAACTCTTTCGTGAATTCGCTTCATGGATACACAATACAGAAATTTCATTCATGAAATTATGAAAAAAGTGCAAGTAAGTACCAAACTCTTTCTTGAATTCATCTCTTAGATAAACAATACAGAAATTTCATTCATGAAATTAAGAAAAAATTGTAATTAAGAACCAAAATGCAGAAATTTCATTCATAAAATTATGAAAAAATTGCAAACAAGTACCAAACTCTTCCTTGAGTTCACCTCTTGGATAAACAATACAGACATTTCATTCATGAAATTATGAATAATTGTAAGTAGTTAACAAACTCTTTCTTGAATTCACCTCTTGAATACACAATACAGCCATTTCATTCAAGAAATTTACATTTCATTCAAGAAATTATGAACAATTGTAAGTAAGTACCAAACTCTTTCTTGAATTCACCTCTTGAATACACAATACAGAAATTCATTCATTTCATTCATGAAATTATGAAAAAATTGTAATTAAAAACCAAAATGTAGAAATTTCATTTAAGAAACTATGAAAAAATTATAAGTAAGTAAAAAAATCTTTTTTGAATTCATCTCTTGAATACACAATACAGACATTTCATTCATGAAATTATGAAAAAATTGTAAGTAAGTACCAAACTCCTTCTTGAATTCATCTCTTGAATACACAATACAGACATTTCATTCAAGAAATTATGAAAAAAGTTTAAAGTAAGAATCAAAATGCAGAAATTTCGATACACAATACAGAGATTTCATTCATGAAGTTATGGAAAATGTAATTAAGAACCAAAATGCAGAAATTTCACTCAAGAAATTATGAAAAAATTGTAAGTAAGTAAGAAACTCTTTCTTGAATTCACCTCTTGGATACACAATACAATCATTCCATCCATGAAATTTTGAAAAATTGAAAGTAGCTAAAAAACTCTTTCTTGAATTCACCTCTTGAATACACAATACAGAAATTTCATTCAAGAAATTATGAAAAACTGTAAGTAAGTACCAAACTCTTTCTTGAATTCACCTCTTGAATACACAATACAGAAATTTCATTCATGAAATTATGAAAAATTGTCAGTAAGAACCAAAATGCAGAAATTTCATTTAAGAAGTTATGACAAAATTGTATTTAAGTAACAAACTCTTCCTTGAATTCACCTCTTGGATACACAATACAGACATTTCATTCGTGAAATTATGAAAAAATTGTAAGTGGCTAACAAACTCTTTCTTGAATTCACCTCTTGAATACACAATACAGATATTTCATTTTAAAGAAATTTACATTTCATTCAAGAAATTATGACAAAATTGTAAGTAACTACCAAACTCTTTCTTGAATTCAGATCTTGGACACACAATATAAAAATATCATTCATGAAATTATGAAAAAATGTGTAAGTAAGAACCAAAATGCAGAAATTTCATTCAATAAATTATGAAAAAACTGTAATAATTAACAAACTATTCTTTAATTCACCTCTTGGATACACAATACAGACATTTCATTCATGAAATTATGGAAAATTGTAAGTAGCTAAAAAACTATTTCTTGGATTCACCTCTTGAATACACAATACAGACATTTCGCTCAAGAAATGATGAAAAAATTGTAAGTAAGTACCAAACTCTTTTTTGAATTCATCTCTTGAATACACAATACAGAAATTTCATTCATGAAATTATGAAAAAATTGTAAGTAAGAATCAAATTGCAGAAATTTCGATACACAATACGGAAATTTCATTCAAGAAATTATGAAAAAATTGTAAGTAGGTAAGAAACTCTTTATTGAATTCACCTCCAGAAAACAGAATACAGAAATTTCATTCATGAAATTATGAAAAAAATTGTATGTAAGAATCCAAATGCAGAAATTTCGATACACAATGCGGAAATTTCATTCAAGAAATTATGAAAAAAATTGTAAGTAAGTAACAAGTTCGTTCCTGAATCACCTCCTGGATACACAATATGGAAATTTCATTCAAGAACTTATAAAAATATTTTAAGTAAGTAACAAACTCATTCTTGAATTCGCCTCCTGGATACACAATACAGAAATTTCATTCATGTAATTATGGGAAAAATTGTAAGTAGCTAAAAAATTGCGAAAAAATTGTAAGTAAGTACCAATATGCAGAAAATTTCATTCAGGAAATTATCCAAAAATTGTAAGTAGGTAATAAACTCTTTCTTGAATACATCTCTTGGACACACAATACAGAAAGTTTATTCATGAAATTGTGAAAAAAATGTAAGTAAGAAACAAGCTCTTTCTTGAATTCACCTCTTGGATACACCTTACAGAAATTTCATTCAAGAATTTATGAAAAATTTTAAGTAAGTAATAAACTCTTTCTTGAATTCACCTCTTGGATACACAATACGGAAATTTCATTCAAGAAATTATGAAAAAATTGTAAGTAGGTAACAAACTCTGTCTTGAATTCGCCTAATGGATATACACAATACAGTAATTTCATTCAAGAAATTATAAAATATTGTAAGTAAGTAACAAACTCCTTCTTCAATTCACCTCTTGGATACACATTACAGAAATTTCATTCAAGAATTTATGAAAAAATTGTAAGTAAGTAATAAAATTTTTCTTGAATTCACCTCTTGGATACACAATACGGAAATTTCATTCAAGAAATTATGAAGAAATTGTAATTAGGTAACAAACTCTTACTTGAATTCGCCTAATGGATATACATAATACAGAAATTTCATTCAAGAAATTAAAAAAATTGTAAGTAAGTAACAAACTCTTTCTTGAATTCGCCTCATGGATACACAATACAGAAATTTCATTCGTGAAATTATGAAAAAATTGTAAGTAAGTAACGAACTCTTTTTGAATTCACCTCTCGAATACACAATACAGAAATGTCATTCATGAAACTATGAAAAAAATTGTAAGTAAGTAACAAACTCTTTCTTGAATTCGCCTCTTGGATACAAAATACCGAAATTTCATTCAAGAAATTATGAAAAAATTGTGTGTTGAATGTAAATTAGAGTGGTCATAGATTGTAGCACACCCACTCAGACACATAGTTATAGTGAAAGAGACAAGCAAAAAGTTGGGTTAATTTAGGCTCACTTAGAGTGGCGTGCCACTTTTTTAATGTCTTCATGATTTCATGATTGAAATTTCTCTATTGTGTATCCAAGAGGTGAATTCAAGAAAGAGTTTATTACTTACTTAAAATGTTTCATAATTCCTTGAATGACATTTCTGTAATGTGTATCCAAGAGGTGAATTTAAGAAGGAGTTTGTTACTTATTACAATGTTTTCATAATTTCTTGAATGAAATTTCTGTATTGTGTATCCATGAGGCGAATTCAAGAAGAGTTTGTTACTTACTTACAATTTTTTTTCGTAATTTTTTGAATGAAATTTCTGTATAATGTATCCATTAGGCTAATTCAACAAAGACTTTGTTACCTACTTAAAAAATTTTCATAATTTCTTGAATGTAATTTCTGTATTGTGTATCCAAGAGGTGAATTCAAGAAAGAGCTTGTTACTTACTTACAATTTTTTAATAATTTCATGAATGAAGTTTCTGTATTGTGTGTCCAAGAGGTGAATTCAAGAAAGAGTTTGTTACCTACGTAAAAATTTTTCAGTTTTTAATGATATTTCTGCATTTTGGTACTTACTTACAATTTTTTCATAATTACATGAATGAAATTTCTGTACTGCGTATCCAGGAGGCAAATATAAGAATGAATTGGTTACTAACTTACTTGCACTTTTCTCATAATTTTATGAATCAAAATTTCTGTATTGTGTGTCCAAGATGTGAATTCGAGAAAGATTTTGGTACTTACTTACAATTTTGTTATAATTTCTTGAATGAAATGTAAATTTGTTGAATGAAATGTCTAAAATGTGTATTCAAGAGGTGAATTCAAGAAATAGTTTGCTAGCTACTTACAACTTTTTCAAAACCATTAATGAAATGTCTGCATTGTGTATCCAAGAGTTGAATTCAAGAAATAGTTTGTTACTTACTTGCAATTTCTTAATAATTTCATGAATGAAATTTCTGTATTGTGCATTCAAGAGGTGAATTCAAGACAGAGTTTGGTACTTACTTACAATTTTTCATAATTTCTTGAATGAAATGTAAATTTCTTGAATGAAATGTCTGTATTGTGCATTCAAGAGGTGAATTCAAGAAAGAGTTTGTTAGCTACTTACAATTTTTCATAATTTCATGAATGAAATAATTGTATTGTGTATCCAAGAGGTGAATTCAAGAAAGATCATGTTACTTACTTACAATTTTTCATAATTTCATGAAAGAAATTTTTGCAATTTGGTTCTTAATTACAATTTTCCATAATTTCATGAATGAAATTTCTGTATTGTGTATCGAAATTTCTGCATTTTGATTCTTACTTACAATTTTTTTCATAATTTCTTGAATGAAATGTCTGTATTCTGTATTCAAGAGATGAATTCAAGAAGGAGTTTTTGGTACTTACTTACAATTTTTCATAATTTCATGAATGAAATTTCTGTATAATGAATTCAAGAGGTGAATTCAAGAAAGAGTTTGTTACCTACTTACAATTTTTTCATAATTTCAGGAATGAGATGTCTGTATTGTGTATGCAAGAGATGAATTCAAGAAAGAGTTTTTTTATTTACTTACAATATTTTCATAATTTCTGAAATGGGATTTATGGATTTTGGTTCTTATTTACGATTTTTTTCATAATTTCATAAATGAAATTTCTGTATTGTGTATTCAAGAAAGAGTTTGGTACTTACTTACAACTTTTCACAGTTTCTTGAACGAAATGTAAACTTTTTGAATGAAATTTCTGTATTGTGCATTCAAGAGGTGAATTCAAGAAAGAGTTTGTTAGCTACTTATAATTTTTCATAATTTCATGAATGAAATGTCTGTATTGTTTATCCACGAGGTGAATTCAAGAAAGAGATTGGTGCTTACTTGCAATTTTTTCATAATTTCCTGAATGAAATTGCTGCATTTTGGTTCTTAATTACAATTTTTCATAATTTCATGAATGAAATTTTTGTATTGTTTATCCAAGAGGTGAATTCAAGAAAGAGTTTGGTACTTACTTGCAATTGTTTCATAATTTTATGAATGAAATTTCTGTATTGTGTACATATGAGGCGAATGCAAGAAAGATTTTGTTACCTACTTACAATTTTTTCATAATTTCATGAATAAAATTTCTTTATTGTGTATCCAAGAGGTGAATTCAAGAAAGAGTTTGGTACTTACTTACAATTTTTTTTCATAATTTCTTGAATGAAATGTAAATTTTTGAATGAAATGTGTATCCAAGAGGTGAATTCAAGAAGGAGTTTGTTACTTACTTAAAATGTTTTCATAATTTCTTCAGTGTAATTTCTCTATTGTGTATCGAAGAGGTGAATTCAAGAAAGAGCTTTTAACTTATTTACAATTTTTTCATAATTTCATGAATAAAATTTCTGTATTGTGTGTCCAAGAGGTGAATTCAAGAACGAGTTTATTACCTACTTACAAGTTTTTCATAATTTCTTGAATGAAATTACTCTATTGTGTATCCAAGAGGTGAATTCTATAAATATTTTGCTACTTACTTACAATTTTTCCATAAAGACATATCCAACAACGGATGATGATAAAAAATTTATTCATTCTAATACATAGATTTTGTCAATACCAGCACGGGAAAGTACTGTCTATGAAACTGGAATGCTCAATAAATAGAATTTCAATCAGTTAAAATATATTGGTTATCAGAATTCTCACTCGATGGCTTTTTAGCACTCTTTGCACTAAAATTGTCGTTTTGTACCGCAAAATGGCAGATACTTCATTCCATCGTTTTGGTTATTAGAAAAGGTCTTAGAAAATCTAATTTTCTTTCAATTAGCTTTCTTCAAATGGCTCTACAACCATTGGATCAATCCGATAACCCCTCAAAATAAATAATAAAAAACAAAAATACAATATGCTTGTCTGAAAAAACACAAGATTTCAGATTTTTGTGAATAAGGGCTTGAAGGCTCAGCAATAAATATCTCTTATGTGTTCAAAATGGCGGAGAATGCTACTTCATTAGTAGGAGTGGCCCAGAAGGTCCGGGGCAACTCTGCTGCCATCTATAACAAACAAAAGTACGAAGAACAATAGGGAAATCTTTTTGCAAGACAGTGGAGATAATTTGAATGAATGTTTCGGCCCTGTGTCCAAGGGCCGTCCTCAGCAAAACAAAAATATATGAAAGAAAAAAGACTCACAACAACATGTAACCAATGAAACCAAAAATTAAAAATTTTTCAAAGCAGTCCTAGCATCCTTACTTCAGCGAAGTTCAACCAGGACTGATGAAAAGTAAGGTTAAACAAGGCGATTCAATGAGATGAAAGAAAAATAATTTAAAAACACGTTCTTATTGCTAATCCAGCTTTTTTGGCAGCTAACCTCAAAGGTCTTTTTGTGACCAGTTCTCTGTGTTATTGTCTATCGGTTTTTTAAAATATTTTGTAAGATCATTTTTAATTAAATTTGTGTATAGAGCATTTAGTGTATATTCTCCCAAGTCCCTAATTAAAGAAATATTATTATTAATCTTAAGTCTGATTTTAATTGATTCTCGGACTACCTGCTTTATGCCTAGGTCATTGCTAATAAGGGCGGATTCATCAAAAAGTATATTGTGGCTAGGATTTTCAAAAATATGGCTGCCTAATGCAGAATCAGATGAAACAACGGAAATACTAGAATTTAGAGCTTTGACTATACCATCTTTATGCTGTTGTATGCGCTTTTCTAAATTCTGGTGTGTATACCTACATAATATTTGCCACAATCGCATAGTATTTGATAGACCCTCTTTGGCGAGTAACTGGGGTTTTATCTTTACCAGAATTTAGAAAATTTATGATTCTGAAATTATTTGTGGATACTACATACAGGTTTTTTTTGTGCAAACTTTTTTAAGATTTGTAGTGATTTTGGGATGTAGGGGAGGTAAATTATGTTTAAGGGTTTGTCAGAAATATCACATGGTAAACTATCATTAATTTTACGGGAATGTCTCTTCAGTCTACAATTAATTACACTATTAATAAATAAAATAGGATACCCATTTCCAAAAAGTATGTCCTTGATAAAGTTTAATTCTGCTGTTATGTGGGAATCAGAACAAATGTTTAGGGTTAGAAGCCTTTTAGTTTCTTAATTCCCCTCATGATACATTAGTTTTTCAACTTAATAACATTCCCCATTTTTGAAACATAGCAGATAAGCCGTTTTAACCTCAATGCACTCATAAAAGTCGCCTGCTTTAGTTCAAAAGTAGAAATAGTAGTAGTAATGATAGCGGTCGTGGTCAATGTTGAAATTGGTCACAGTAGCAGTTGGTGGCAACCGCAGACACAGTCGCAAATACTTGCAGCCAAAAGTAGTTGCACTTGCGGTCAGAAGTAGTCGCAGTCAAAATTATTTACAGCAATAGTAGTCCTGAAAGTCTTAAGTTTATATCTTTAGACGTTCCTATGCTACTACTGCGACTAGCAATCCAAAGCACCAAGCCACATGAGGCAAAAAACAGCTATGCACACTCCCCCTCCATCCCAAAATACTTAAACCCACCCTATTTACACCCTCCCAAGAAGTTTGAAGTTTCCTTAAATACTTCTTTATGAACCCTTTCCAACCAATTTGAAGACGATCTGCATTTCCTTTGGCCCTAGATGCTTGGCCAAAAAAAGACGATCTTTGGCAATAAATTATCTTTTATCCACAGAACGTGTCCTAGTCCTAGTCATTTCAATCTTTTTCTCATTATAACCCTAGAAAGCGGGATATAACCACACTTTTCGCGCAGTTTAATGTTTGAAATGCGGTCAGTCCAACGGGCATCCGAAATAACCAGTAGACAATTCCTTTGGGGGAAAAAATCTAGTAAATCCTTTTTCGCCCTTCGGAGTGTAAACGCTTCGGAACCATACATGATCACTGTCATCACTGAAGTTTCCAATATCCTAATTTTGGGTCACAGACTTTTCTTCCTATTCTTTCCAAAACGTTTATGAGCAAGATTTTTCGTATCAAACAGTTGGTGGTAACGACCTGTAAGTAAGGACCGACCCGGCTAAATAGTAACCGAAACTCTAAGAAACGGAATTTTAATATCAGTAGATACATCAAAAGATTTGGAGTCTTACCCATTGAAAGTTGCGAGCCGCAAAAAATTTGCCTTATTTTCGAAAAAGGGGAAAACCCCCCTAAAAGTGATAGAATCTTAATAAAAATCAAACATGAGATTCAGCTTAACAGAAAACCCTACTGTAGATGTTTCAAGCTCCTATCTGCCAAAATGTGGAATTTTGTATTTTTTTTCTCATAAGAAAGATCACGGATGCGTGTTTGTTTATTTGTTTGTTTTTTCCCCAGGGGTGATCGTATCGATCCAGTGGTCCTAGAATATCGTCAGAGGGCTTATTCGAACGGAAATTAAAAGTTCTAGTGCCCTTTTTAAGTGATCGAAAAAACTGGAGGGCAACTTGGGCCCCTCCCCACGCTTATTTTTTCCCAAACTCACCCAATCAAAACTTTGAGACAGCCATTTCGTTCAGCATAGTCGAAAACCTAATAAATATGTCTTTGAAGATGATTCAATCCCCTACAGTTCTGGGGGGGGGAGGGCTGCAAGGTATGAACTTTGCCCATTGTTTACGTATAGTATAGGTTATTGGGAAGTTTACAGACTTTTTCAGGAGGGATTTTTCTGGTTGGAGGGGGGTCGGAGGAGGGGGTTGCGTGGGAGGATCTTTCCATGGAGAATGTATCTCTGGGGTAAGGGACATTTCTATGAAGGGGGTGCCGGATTTCCCAGCAGTATTTAAAAAACGATCAGAAATTAAATAAAAAAATAAGTTTTTTCAACTAAAAGTAAAGAACAACACTAAAACTTAAAACAAACAGAAATTATTACGTAAGCCTATTTAAGAGGGTTCGTCCCCTAGTCAATAACTCACTCTTTACGCTAAAGTTTTTTTCTAGTACTTTCAAAAGAGCTACGGCCTTTGTGATTCAGGGATTTGTGATTCGAACAAAATTCGATATCTCGTGCAAAGTAGGTTGTCAATTCCATCAATAGCTAGTGACTTATAAGTTTAACTTTTATCACCATTCTTCAATATTCAAAATTGGCACTCTCTGAAAAAAAGGGGGATTTATCAACCGTCGGCATCCATGACAAATGCTTAGTTCAAATACGCCTCATTAAATCAATTAAACTTAAAGAGCCCTTGAATCAAGGGATCTGAAGGACCGCTCATAAAAATTAGATATGTTTGATATGTTGCTAAAAATTAGATAAAAATGAATTTTTTTACATTTAATCTCACTATTCCTCCCTCCCGCCACATCCTTCCTTCAAAAATATTCACTGACTTCTGCCTTAATAACTGGCGTATATATATTCAACTGCTTTGCAGCGGCAAGTGTATTGATGGATAAACTGTGTGTAACAGCAGTTTATTTTGTATTGAATAATTTTAAAAGACTTTTTCAACGAATTAATTTTGTGAAGAACTACATTGGACTAAAAATGGGCATTGGTAAAGTCAAATAATTTTTCAAGGGTTTAAGATACCAAAACTCACCAACAATAAATAGGTGAAACCCCAAACGAACAGAAATTGTAATAAATAACCGAATAAATCTCAAAACGAGCAGACAGTAAGAGGATTAGAATGCCTTCTAAATACCAGAAGATGATTTATACTTTATTGAAAACAATCCTTATTCGAGCTATGTGTTCTTATTTCTCGTATCATAAAATAAAAAAAAAAATCCCCATCATAAGCAAAATTACTGGAAAAACAAACTAATGCAGACTGACAGTTTAATATATACTTATATTTATTCTTGAAAGTGTTAATAATTTTGTATATATTTAAATTTAAAAAGAAAATGTTTAAAATATGTTTTGTTTTCAGTAAAGTACAAATTACGTTCTAGTCTTAAAAGGCAGAGGGGGTTCCACCCTACTCCTCTCAATTTCTGCTCGTTATGAATTTATCTTGGTATTTTACTATAATTTATGTTCATTTTGGTTTTCATTTATTTATAGATTAAATTAAAAAAAACAAGTTTTTCAATTGAAAGTAAGGAGCAACATAAAATTTAAAACCAATAGAAATTATTACGTATATGAGGGAGTTCACCCCCTCGTCAATACCTTACTCTTTACGCCAAGTTCGAATTGTATTCCAATTCTTTAAGAAATGCCCCTGAATCACAAAGACCGTTTTATTAGAATAAATATCTGTTTTGAAAGTACAAGAAAATTCACCTATATTACAACTGAAATAAAAAAAAATGCCTATATAAAAGCCCACAATTGAAACGTATACTTTATTTCAAATAATGTTCGACTTTTAGTAAATTAGTTGCGTAGTTCGTAGTTTAGTAGTTTTCAGCTCCTCAACCATTAATGCTGCCTTCTGACTAGTTATTTATTAAAACAAAAAAGACATTTACATTTTTTCCATTCAATGGTTTTTGGAGATTACTTGATCGAAGAATAGATTTTCCGAAAAACTTAACTTAAAAGATGATTGTACAGAACATAAGAGTGATTGGAAATTCCAACTATATTTTCAAATTTCACATAGAATTTGGATTATAGTTCAACATTTTATTTCTCAGAAAAAAGATTAAAAAAAAATAACTGGTAATCTTACTACTAATACATGATAAATGAGTTTTCAATTAAAAACCGGCACTTGAATTTAAAAAGTTGTTATTTTATGTTTGAAAAAAAAGTTAAGAGCATTATTAAGAGCAGAAGGGGTCATATAATATTGACAAACTCACAGCAAGCTTAAACTAATCTGAATAGTTAAATCAGACCCAAGAGTTAGGCTGTGATTCATTTCAAATCCCCTAGGGTATAGAGTGCCATTTTCACTTTATTAAGAGATTAGAATTTGGAAAATGCAGTATTTATCACAATTCTTCTAAATATCTAATTACTAATCAAGTTTCAATAAACAATGACAATTATTCGTTTAGAACAAATACATTAGTGACAATCAATGTAGAATATTTTAAAAAGATGATTACATTCATTCCTACTTTTTTTTATTTAATCCCATTTCGACAGCAAATAATATTGACAACTCATAGAAACCTGCCAATTAACTGTTTTAAATGTCACTAAAGTCAGGCTTAATCTGTTGATTTGTTAGTCAGCCATTTGGGGTTTTATCGAGGTGGTGCCCTAACTCTTATCCGAAGTCATTTCTGTTCGTCATAAGCTAAAATATTATATAATATAATATTTGAAAGATATTAAAAGATGGATATGCTATCTTTTAATTTTTATTTTATTTTATCAGTTTAAATAATAAAAGATGAAATTTGACAGCCCTATGGATGCATTTCAAGCATTAAATAAAATCAGCACCATTTAGAAATCAAGCATAATGTCTAGTTTTAAATGAATTTGTCTTATCATTTTGAGTGTATTAATAAATTGCTCTTACACTATAGTTGACAAAAAAAAAAAAAAAAAAAAAAAAAAAAAAAATCCGTAGCAAATAATTACAATATGTTCTTGCATTCCATAGTATTTTGTGCGAATTTGAATAGGCCACTGTACATTTGATAACCTGAAGATGATTGTAGCAACCACTATTTTCGTTCTTTTCTTCAAGTTTTATCTCTGGAAAAACTTTGCATGATGAATGACGATATCCAAAGGCTTCCTAGGATCCCAGAAAAACATTGAACTGATGTCATTTAGGAGAAGCGAAACCGCCAAGACTTAAAACACGAACATACTAATGTTTTGACTACCGCATTCCCGAAATACGAAAATAATTTTGCAAATTCAAAAATTTACTTGCGAAGAAGAAGGACCCTCGGGTAAAATTGTCATATCTTTCGTTTTGTTTTTGACCCCATGGAGCTTCGAAAGCTACTGAAAATAGCCCTGTACAATGTAGTGAGATGGTATCTGCATAGAAATGGGTAAGATAATAATTCTCACCTAAAACAACTTTGAAGTAGCCCCAATAAAGTTTGAAGAACATGGTCCTTGACGTGAAACTGATTCATTTTCAGGACCCTCTTGAAAATTTCAGTTGTAGTCCCAAAAAAGTATCAACTCCTGTGCAACAATGATAGAGATTATGAACTTAGTTTTCCATTATACCAAAGTAAAAACTAGCGTGGTTTAATGTTTTACCTTTACGGTTTTATGATAGACATTAAAAAAGGTTTCCCTTTTAAGCCAAAATGTTAGGTCATGGTCACCAAAAACACAATTACAAGACGATAAAATAAAAGTCCAAAATAGGGATAAAATCCTTTTTAATAGACAGTGTATAATAAGTTTCACAAAAAATACCAGATATTTCGGTCACATATATAGTGACCGTCATCAGTAGTAAAACTAAACTAAAACAAATTTAAAACAAAAGTTTATATACTAAATCAAATAAAACTACATATTGTTTAAATCTCTAATTCTTTTCAAAGCAAAGGCGGAAGCTAGCCTCTTTGACCTTCTTGGATTCGGTTCATTAGCGTTTAATGATATAACATTTGGACAAAGGTCAACTACATTGGGTGAACTGAACTTTACTCTGTCAGATTTTAATAAATTATCATAGATAGAGTTCAGCCCATATTCACCTGTATCTCGATTTAAAGCAATATTCTTGAATAAGATTTTCTTTATTTCAAGCGTTTCACGAAAATTTTGCTTTAAAACCCCGATCCCTAGAAATCAAAGAGACATTCTCGAACAAAATAAAATGGTCTGACCATTTTATTTTGTTCGAGGTCTGACCATTTTATTTTGTTCGAGAATCGGAGCAAGAGAGGGGCTTTTAGCAAATTAATCTCTGAAAAGAATTAAGTATTACTTTATTAGACCATGTCTTCCCAAAAATAATTGAAAGAAGAAATATAATGAACTGGATGTAATGAAGTTACTTCTGTCCTGAATATTTGAGTTGAAGAAACCTTGCAAACAGTCAATCAAAGTAGAGTCCCAATTGACTCAGTTTTATATATATATATATATATATATATATATATATATATATATATATATATATATATATATATATATATATATATATATATATATATATATATATATATATATATATATATATATATATATATATATATATATATATTGATTGTAAAGATTTACCTTTTTTTTAATTCAGATTCTTGTGACAATCCATTTTCCAACTTGATTTGTGAACTGTTATTGCTCCACTAAATCTCTGAAATTCAAACAGGTCGTGGAGAAGGTACTTCTTAAAGCAGTCAGTTCCGCGCATCTTCCGGTTACATCTACCGGAACACCTTTTCAATGCTTCCAATACACAAAGCGAGAAATTTTGCATGGTCTCCTACAATATTTATTAATGAACTTTTCCCATCTTTCATCAAACAGCAAGTAAAGAGCGATTCGGCTCAATACTAGCCGAAACTCCAAAAAACAGAGTTTTGATAACAATAGATAAATCAAAAGAATCGAATTTTTATGCTTATTAAAATTATATACAATTCATCAAGTAATGTTACCAGCCAAAAGTTACAAGTCGAGGAAAATTTACCCAATTTATGAAAAAGGGGGAAACACCCCAAAACGTCAAGTGATCTTAATAAAAACTCACATCATTAGATTCAACATATTACAGAACTCTAATGTAGATGTTTCAAGTTCCTATAATACACAAAAATTTGAAAATTTTTCAATTGTTGCCCAAAGAAAGATCACGGATGCTTGTCTATTTGTTTTTTTTTTTTTTGTACAGGGGTGATTTATCGACCCAGCGATGCTAGAAGATCGGAAGAAGTTTTTTTTTACTGGAAGTAAAGAGCAACATAAAACGAACATAAATTATTATGTGTATTATTGTGTATATATTCTGAAAATTTTTACCTTAGTAGTAGCAGTAGCAGTAATAGTAGTGGCAGTAGTCGTAGTAGTAGTAGTAGTAAATAATTTCTTAGACCACGCTACTTTCCATTTACGAAAAATTAAGCAAGAAAAACGGTTTTTTAATTTTGATACACTGCTTTTATCAAAATTAAAACCCGTTTTTCTTGCTTAATTTTTAGTAGTAGTAGTAGTATTAGTATTATTATTATTTAGTAGTAGTAGTAGTAGTAGTAGTAGTAGTAGTAGTAGTAGTAGTAGTAGTAGTAGTAGTAGTAGCAGCAGTAGTAGCAGTAGTAGTAGCAGCAGTAGGAGTAGAGGTGTTAGCAATAACATTTAGTTGCAATCGCAGTTCTAAGTAGTCGAATTAGCAGCCATAAGCAATTACAGTCGCAAGTAGTCGCATTCACTGTGCCATTTACTTGTAGCCACAGTCACAAATAGCTACAGTTGCTGTCGTAAGTAGCTACAGACACAGGTAGTTGCCAGTCACATTTGAACTCGTATACAGTCGCAGAAACTGTATTAGATGCAGAAGTGTTAGCTGTAGTAGTAGTTGTTGCAGAAGAAGTAGCAGCAGTAGTTGGAGTTGCCATGAAGGGTTCAGTCTACTACCCTGAGCTGTTTCTGGGATTTTGCTGATGCACCCTTTCGACAATGTGCATGCATATCTTGCATTTTGATTTAGTACAACGTACACCCCAACATGCAATGAAAGTTTCACCTTAAGGCCCTCATCCATTCCAATATATTGCAAACAAGCCCTTGTAATATCCATTGTTCAAATTTAGGAATAGTAGTACTAGTAGCAATAGTAATTGTAGCACCCTTAAGAGTTCATCTTAAGAGACATTCCTTAGAGCAATATCTCAACCGTTCCTGAGATATTTCAGGTACGTCCTTTTGACAACCAGCATATAAATAGTGAGTAGAAAGACCTCAGAAGGTCGTGACATGACACCATATATGGGCATAGAGTCCCTAGGGAGATTGTTTTCTCACTGAGAATGAAAAAACAGAATTTTTCTCACTTGAAAAAACATGAATTTTCTCACTTTTATGGTTGTTTCTTAAACGGTTATGGGTGTTGGTCAATTTATTTGATGTTTTGTCGGATGTCAACAGTAATTTATGTCTGTTTTATGGTTTTTGTCAGTGAGAATGAAAAAAAAAAACAGGAACTTTCTCACTTTGATGGATGTTTTCTGGATTATTGAGTCTAATGGGGAACAGGGTCAATGACACTTCGTTCAAGATCAATTGATTTGTTGTTGTTGTTGTTTTAAGTGCATGTTCGAGGCGAATGTTATGAGTTTCCAGGAATAGGAAACAGTTAGATCACGTGTTTCCTTCTCAGCCAATCAGAGGGCTTGCTTACATATTAGCGGCGGAGGGAATATGAGGAAAGAATTTTTGCTATAGTTTTATTAGTCTGTGAATAGAATTCAAAGGAGTGAGAAGAAGAACAGTTTGACTTTACTCATTTGAATATATATTTGTGTGTTGATGATGACGAGTGGAATGTTTACCATATTAGAAGTTGATAGTGGAGTTGATGGTAATAATACAAGAGCACCAAACATTGCGGTGGAAATCACGAGAGGATCACGGCTTTGTCTGGAATGGGATGAAGTATATGCAAGATATGTGATATCCTTGAGCAAATTTAAAATGGAGGATCAATTATGTTTCGCTGCAAAAGTTGATATAGCACACGTGAATAGACTTCAATGTGCTTTAAGTGCATTGGTGAAACATATCGAAGACAATAAACTGTATCGCTAATTGTACATGCTTAGTATTGTTGTTGTTGTTGTAATTATTCAATAAAATTGTTTCGAAATCGAAAATGTTCCCTTTCTTTTCTGGTTAGGGCTAACGAATCAGGGTCAGTCTAGAGTCAGCAGTCAGAGTGAAAGGATTGAAAAATGAATAAATTTGAGAAAGAGAGAATTAGATCAAATCTAGTGTTTATGGAAAAATATTTGAATTTGGATGATGATTTTCTCGAGTTATCTCTTCAACGCAGGATATTCTCTCGTCAGGGAACACTTGACATATAATGAGGAGTGATTCTCCCCCATTGGACTATTGTATGAAAATTTTAAAATGTGATTCAAATGCTTATAGTCAATTTATTGATATATTAATTGGAACAAAGCAGAATCATATCGTGGATATACTTTTGAAAACATTGCCAATGGATTCAATGTAGATGGCTCCCCCGCCATTCGAAAGAGGTGACGTCACAGAGCTACTCCTCTCCCCATTCCCCGCACTGAATTTATCCGTCGGCTGGAACGATCAATTTCGTTTTAACTGTGAGAGAGTTGACATCGGAAACCAAAAAATGTTCTATACATGCCATTGTGCATGTACACTCTTGGCAGTTGGACTCAATGTGAGAATTGTACAATTATTGGTGACTATAGTGAAAAGTGCAAATTATGTAATCCTTGTAAATTACATAGAGGCTATGCAGTACAAATTAAAGGATGTAATTCATGTCTTGAGGAGGTGTGTGACTCTCACCCTAGAGGACACCTGTGCTCCAATTGTCACTATGATAAATGTGATCAGTGGGAGAATACTTACCCCGCTATGATTGGAAAGAATCCTAAACGTGATTTTAGTTTATTTCTACGAGATTGGTATCGTCGTGGATTTAAATTATTCTGGGAAGAGGAATCTGGTCTACGATTCAACTGTTTGGGTAACAAGACAATTTGGTTTCTACGTCATCGTTGTGACGACACTGCCTACTATGACTATAAACCATGTGATTTTTATTTGGCAGTTACCGAATGTCATTCACCATTTGAAAACACTGAATTTGATATTGCTTCAAATAGACAGATTGAAACTCGTGAATTTCATAATATGAATGCAAATAGTATCATTGACTATACAAAGAGATATGACAAGAGTGAAGTTACATTGTACTGTAGAAAATGTGACCCTGACTTTGCAGTCAATCAAGATCAATATACAGTGAATCCAAATGATTTACCGGCATTAGTGGTTCACGACAGTTGCCTATACATCGAAGAAGAAGAAACCTAAAGTGAAGATTTAAAGACATTGTAGTATATATAAGCATTTTATTAATAAACAAATTCACAAACATTTTTTTAAGCACTTTACTCTTAGGGCACTGAAATCAATACTGTATAGGTCTGAGAGGATATTTTCCACTAGAAAGTCGTTCAGACGTGGATTGTCACTATAAATGTGGAGAAACTGCTTTTAAGTATAGCCGCGACATCGGAACACAAAATATAGTAGTGCATGGAAGCCACAGCTTTTAGTCGTTAGATCCTGAAACCCTCTTCCGATTTTGAATAATAGTTTTCCCACTACTCTCAATATAGTTGCTGATGTGATGTGTGTAGAATGTATAGGGTAGACCAAGAGGATCAAAAAATTCAATCGTCTTCATTGTTTGAAAGATGCACAGCCAATGACCCGTCAGCACAGTCGACGGACTGCTATTAACAATAATCAAGGTATTGTTGACACTTTGAATTTTTCCAAGAAAGTCCGAGGGTTGACAATAGGATTTGTACTGGGACATGTAGGGGTCCATATTAAACACATTGATTATTTGACTGGTGTTCATGGCGCCAAGTCTAGCAGAAACACTGCCTTCGGGAGTGATTTCCCAATAGGTTTTCATATTGATTTAGTGAGATTAGTGCAATACTCTCAGCCAATGGGTCGGCAAATGTACACTCTAAAACGCACACTCCCCGTACGTACTATACTCATATCCTGTGTGCCAGACCAATCCAGAACAATGATACCATGTGTTTTAGCAAACATATCTTCGGTTATACCATTTTCAAATAGTTGAGAGTCATGATCTAGGGTTTGCATGGTCAACTCATACAATGTTCTATAGGATTTATCAAAAGATAGATTGTAGAGTGGGATACCGTTTACTTTGCACACAAGAGATGAAAGTCCAAACATCTCGAATTTATGTGCGCGGAGGGGGGAGCATTAAATAGTGGAATTTGGGAAAGGGGGTTGTTTGAACAAAATCAAACTGTCAATTCTATGTAAAGCGACGTTTTAGATTGTAAATATCTTATATTAAGTTGGAAATTGGAACTTTCAGTTGAATTAACCAAATGCTACTATGTGCATACTGCTACTACTACTACTACTAAGCGCGTTTTAAATAATACGTAAATAATAATCCAAATTTTAAAAAACAGTAGGGATGATTTGAACACTTTGAAAATAAGGTATTTTTTCATTTATAGGAAAATGAGCCATTGGTCCCTTATTCATTGTCACCATCGTCCTCATCAGTTGGTGAAGGAGAGGACGCATCGGTAGACTTCCACAGCAATTCACCATGGAGTGATAAATCATTGGAAATACCGTCGTTTAATATTGATGAGTTTTTAAATGATCTTTTCAATGTAGATTATAGCGCAGTTGGGCAGGGGGACTTGAGCCCAAATACACTACAGCTTTTAAATGATTTTACAAACGAATTAACGGGGAACCCTCCTCCTCCTCCTCCAGCCTCCGATACCCTAACGAATCCACTTCAAACAACTGAAGTGGAACATTCGCTTACCCCAAATATTGTTGAACAACTTGGGGGAGGGAGTGTTAATGATATACAAGAGGGGGAGGGGGGTAATGACCAATTTACGACTTTTCCCGATTTTCAATTGTCCAACACAATTTTAAATGCAATAGTTTGTTTACACTGCGACTTTTGGGGACCCGTTTAATTCACTTATGGGGGAAAAATTTGTGTTTGATCCTGTGGAAATTGTGCAAGTCTATGTAGATAAAATTCGTGCACTGCTGGAGAACCAAATTCAGTTGTGGGGGGGGGGGTAGGGATTCCATTAAGGTTTCAATTGTTTTAAAGGTATTCTATTTAAATAAGGGGAAAAGCGAAGTTTATTATCATTATGTACATTCCGAGATGCGTTTGATTTATCCGAATTTAGAAAATTTTGAGGGTGTTTTTTCGGAGTGGGTAGGTGAAATTATAGCGCATCTCGAGAACTTTAACGAAAGCGGTAGTGGGTCTGTAGTTTTATTTATTGAAAATTTAAGTGTGAATATTTGTAAATTTAAGAAAGATTTTATTTTAAGAGGGGGGGCTGGGGAGGGAGGGCAGTAGTTTTAAATTATAATCCAGATCTAGTTGGTTGTAAAGGTGTCCAGCGGATCTGTTTTGAAACAGGACAAAAATTTTTCAAGTATGCTTTCCTCATATCAGCATTCGAGCCTCTAGCACGTGACGCTACCAAGACGAATTTAGACGATTGGGCTGTACATGGGAAGGAAGGGTCCAATTTTCCCATTGTAGATTTCTCTTGTTTAGAAGGAAAATACCCAGTAACGCTACGATCTATTGATATTTTTGAAAGGGCTAATGCCCATTTAAATATCGGCGTTACTGTGGTTCAGTATGAAACTGAATTTGAAGATGGGGTTCGTTCAAAAAAGAAGGGGGTGGTCTTCCCTGTAAGGGGCCCGTCAATTGATTTGGTCAGACACTGGGTTTGGTTGTTGTACACACCACCTAGTGAACCGAATGCAATTGGCCATTTTAACCCGATCACAGACATCAGTAGAGTTCTGGGGGAGGGAAAGAATAAGGGGGTACGTTTTTCTACTTTCCAACATGCCTCTCTCGATTTTGGACTGAATTAAAGTTGCAAAATCACATGAGGCATTGTAGCCGGCATGGCTACCAGACAGTGGAAACGGTTTCTGGGGATAGGGCTATTTTACGCTTTAAAAATTTCCAAAACACCCTCCTCCAGTGCAACAAAATATCTTTGGACTGTGAAGCTAAGCTGGTGGATGTGAACGATCCTCGATTTCCAACCGAGTCAAAGAACATCAAGCTATTGCAGTGTCCTATGCTCATGCGCAAAGAGACAGTTCTAACACCATGCGGTTGTTAGAAATAGTAGAAACATTGGAGGAGGATGAGTGTATGGTCAAGGCACTGACTAAACTAATTGGCACAGCTAATGGTGTTATTTCTCGTTTGAGAAATACCCATTACCCAATGGTTTTTGTCTGCAGAGGATCATCTCGCGATTAAAAATCAAAAAATATGTTGGGTTTGTAAGGGGGAGTTTTTGTAGAGGGGGATAAGGGGACTAAAGAGAAAAGAGGTGGTGGTGGGAGGGGGAAAGTCAGGGATCATAATCACTTGTGGCAGGAAATATCCTCGGGGGTAGTAATTTTAGAGGGATTGCGCATCAATCGTGTAAATTAAATGTTAGCCAGCAGTTTTTTATCCCTGTTTTTTTATCCACAACTCAAATTACGATTTAAAATTTATTTTACCGGCACTGGCACGTATGCATAGGGAGGGAGGGGGAGTAGATAGTCCATGGGTAAACAATTCATTTACCTATAACATTATTCCCAAATCGGCGAGAAGTTGTTGCTTCTCGAGCTGAAATGGCAGGCAGTGGATAATGGGCATACGTGTTGGAATAAAATCAGGTTTTTAGATTCTTTTAGTTTTTTTCCCAAGGCATTGAGTCAATTGATTCAAGTGCAGAAAAGCGACAATTTTTATAGCTTTCCCTTGCTTAAACAGCACTTTCCAGACAGTGAAATGTATGACCTGTTGACCTGCAAAGGAGTATACGCATACGACTATTACTGTTCTGGCGCTCGCTTAAGCGAGGTGAAACTACCTCCAATTGAAGCTTTTTACAATTCACTGACCAGCAGTGAATGCACAGCCGAGGAATATGAGTTTGCCAAGAAGGTGTGGTCTAAGGGGGTTGTAAAAATGGGTGGGATTATTGTAGACTGTACTTGGCCAGTGACGTTTTAACTCTGTTGGATATAGTCTGTAAGAACACAGACCAAATCTATTCAGAGTTCGGGTTGGATATAGGCTATTATTTTTCCACACCCCATTTGGTGATGGATTTGATTATAAAAATTAGTAGGGAGGAAATAGGCCTAATCACAGATGTAGATCAGCACCTTTTTGTAGAGCGTTCAATGAGGGGAGGGTATGTTTTTCATGGGGACCGCGTCTTGTCAACCGATCCGAGCGGACAAAACAGCAGCAGCGGTGCAAAGTCAAATGCAGTGTTCTTGGACATTAACTCATTGTACCCCTCGGCAATGTCTCACTACTCTTTGCCGTGTGGGAACTATCAATGGCTTGCGAATCCTTGTGAGTTCCCCGACATTACCACCGTCGAGGACAATGGGCCACAAGGATGGTTCTTTGAAATTGACGGTCACATTCCTCTGGTGCTTCAAGACTCCGTCAAAGATTTTGTTTTTCCCTGTATCAATCGACCCGTGAGCAGGGACTCATTGAGCCCCTACAATCGATCAAAGGTTGAGGATATGGGGATGCAGTGGACTCCCTCTAAGCAAAAACTGATTGCTGATTTGGACCCTAAGGAGTATATCGTTGTTCACCATGTGTGCTTTTGCACTGGATGGTGAACAATGGTTTCAAAATTACCAAAATACACAGGGTCCTGCAGTTCAATCAGCGACCATATTTAAAGACGTTTATCGACACTTTTGTCGATAAACGCTCTAGGGCAAACTCAAAGGTAGAGAAGGAAATGTACAAACTCATCCTAAATTCAGCGTTTGGCAAAATGTGTGAAAGCGTACGTAACAGATGTCGCTGCGACGTCGTGACTGACCCTCTAGAGTGTGCACGAATTATTGCCGATCCCAATTTTACATCGTTCACGAGCATAGAGACTGGCATGGTTCTTCTACACAAGCGAAAGCGAAATGTGGTACTGAACAAGAATATAGCGGGCGGCAGTTCAGTACTGGAAATTTCCAAAAAGCTCATGTTGTCGTTTTTTTACAATGTGTGCAAGATGCAATGGCCACGGGAGGGGGAGGTTCAAGTTTACTATGGGGGATACAGATTCTCTGCTGCTGTTAAAGGTAAATGGGACCGAAGATTTATTGGGTGATTTAGAAAAGGGGGAACAAATCAGCTCGCGGATGGATTTCACCAACTGGAATCCATCACTCTACCCCGAGTTGGTGAAACGTCAAGCCCCCAACCAACTATTAATGTTAAAATCAGAGACGGGGAGTGATTTGATATCCAGGGGGGTGTTCCCGGGTCCTAAACTTTATTGCGTTAAAACTCATAGTGGGGATGAAAAGAAGGCGTGTAAAGGGGTGCCTACACATTTTGTAAAGAGCAATTTCAACATGAGCGTGTACAGAGACTGTGTAGAAAGTAGCCTAGTGCCGAGAGCACAAGTGCTTGCATTTGCTCTCTACAGTATAGAAATTATACTGTGAGAGTGGAAAAGAATGCAATATCATATATATCTGACAAAGTCTATGTGCTCGAGATGGTGTGAGTGTCCTGCCTCATGGCCACTACCGTATTTCAGACCGAGTTGAATGCATAGACTATCGCAATCAACATGGTCTGGATAAATTAACCTAATCTGACTAACCCAACCACTAACCAACTAACCACCACCAACCCATTCATAAATTAACTAACGACCACCAAACCGTTCATAAATTAACTAACCTCAACTAACCCAACCTCAACTAACCTGTAGCAGTGACGACAACTATTGTGTAAAGTTTTTTCCACCGCGGCTCCCGGGGGGTGGGGGGGGCCCTTCCCGCGGCCGGCTCCCGGAGGGTGGGGGGGGGGTCCCGCCCGCAGCTCCCGGGGGGTGGGGGGTCCCGTCCGCAGCCGGCCTTCGGCCCTGCGGTCCCCGGGGGGGGACCCTACTTTTAAATTCATAATGTTTAACTGTGCTAGTTCATGTTCCAAGTGTTTTTTTTCTGTTGTTTTCAAGTGTTGTTTTCAAGTGCTCTTGTTGTTGTATAGAAAAGTGTATAAAGACAATAAGTGTTGTACAGAAAAGTGTTGATGGACAAAAAAGTGTTTTTAAAGACAATAAGTGTTGCTCTTCATGGACAAAAAGTGTTTATTTTTATGTTGTACATAAAGTGTCATTTTTATCATTGTCAATTGCAGTTCACGTTGATCAAATAGACTTTTCATGTTGCCGAAATAAATGCTGCCATGAAATACTGTTGTCAACTGTTCTTGTTGAACAAGTGTTATTCATATCGTTGTCAATTGTTCATGTTGAACAATAGAGTTTTCATGTTACCGAAATAAATGCTGCCATGAAATATTGTTTTTTTTGTTGTTACTCTTGTTAACGTACTAGATAGATCTATGGGAAAATTATTGCTACTACTACTACTTATTCATTGGACACGTATGATTTACAGTTAGTTGTAGTCCAACTGTTGTCAACAGTAGCAGCAGCAGCAACATGTATCAATTTAAAACACCCTTCAGATCGTTTCTGTGTGGTCCCTCAATGTCGGGGAAAACAACACTCTTAACTAAAATAATTAAAAATTGCGATAAAATGTTTTTGGAAAAACCGAAAAAAAATCTACTATTGCTATAGTATTTGGCAGGAGTCCTATGCTCAAATAAAAGCAATTGCCACAACCATACCAATACATTCATTCATACGGGGACTTGATGTTTTCAATAGGATTGAATCGAACTCTTGGTTGATTATTGATGATTTGGCTGAATCCATTGAACAGTTCTCACAGGAAATGCTACAACTGTTCACTGTTCGCTCCCACCATGAACACATTTCCATAACCCTAGTTCTACACAGTATGTTTCATCAGAGCAAATGTATGCGAACCCTTGCTTTGAATTGCACTATCTATATTATCTATCGAGTTGTTCGTGATTCTAGCTCGCTCATAACTCTCAATAAACAGATATACCCCGGCGCCCCAAAATTTCTGTTGTCTGCGTACACTCAGGCGACTAATAAACCCTATGGTTACATTTTGCTGGATCTTAATCAGAGCACACCCGAGGATCTACGTGTAGTCACCGACATTTTCAACAATGAAATTACAGTATATCTTCCGGTGAACAGTAGAAAAGGCAATTCGTTGCCATTATGACACTGAAGAAACTACACGAACAACGGCATTTATTTTCCGTTTTAAGCACTTATAAACCCTTGCTTAGGAAGGCTATACTCAAACATGGTGTTGACAATGATTTCATTAATCTAATATCTGAACTTTGTTTAAATTTAAGTGAGGGCAATGTTCAACTGCCAGAAGGGTGTTAGACAATAGACAAAGCAACATCGTTCCACTGTACGCGCCTTGGCTTGTAAAAACAAGGGGAAAATTTTTAAAAGAAAACGGCTCCTTCAAGCGGGCGGTAGCTTTTTCACACTTTTACTGCCAATAATTGCAGGACTTGTAAACAGTTTTCTCTAGAGAGAGAATGGCTAAACCCTATAAATTGACACCATTTGAACTTGTCCTCTCGCCCGTCGAACATTTTGAAGACAATCTAAGCAAATTCATTAATGATGAGAATATTGCCGATGACAAAAAACTACTTTTACTTCAAGATGCATTGCGACGTGTGGACCAAACATAAACCTTATCGTGAGAGACCCACCGCCGCCACTGTTACCGATCCCTCTAAACAGGAAACATCTCCTCAAGATTCTGCAGCAGTGCATTCAAAGGAGAAGGAATTGAATTCAATTGTATCGAAATTGGAAACCTATTGCCAGTGACCTATCGAGAACAGAGTAAAAGAGTATTATCTTATCTCATGTTGGAAACTGCTGATGAACATCAAGTTCAAGTTAATAGCACAGGGAAACGATTTATAATTCAGGGAAAAAGTTATAATCTAGTTGATTTAATTTGTGATATGGTGACGAATCGTAAAGGACTTTTTATCCTTTGACAATAATCTATATACCTTTCTAAGTGTATCAAACTTTCCCAAAAGTCTTATTGGCAATAAGCAAATTCTAAAGAAACTAAGATAATATAGTCCTCCAACAACACCAACACCACCATTTAAAAAAAAAGAAGAAGATTCAATATTTGAAAATACTATCAGTAGCAGCAGCAGCAATGATTTTACAACACCTGTGGCTGCTAGTCAAAAGCGAAGACGAATTGATTCACCCTCCAGTGTGAAAAAAGGGGAGTGGACATTACACTACGTGCTTGCGTTTCAAAATGGATGAAATTCTGAAAGGTGTCTATGAAAATATTGGTGGAAGTGGGAAGTTTAAGTTCTCCCAAAACGCATTCTAAAGTTGTCTCCGGCACCACATTGAAAAAAGCAAAAGAGTATCTAGAGAATGAACCGAGTTACACACTGCACCGGAATCACAGGCTTCGTGGCAAACAATATCGACAAACTAAAGCCTTTTTCCCTCTGCATATAATGGAAACGGATCTTTTAACTTTAGACGCAGTTCAACAGCGTCACAGTGCACCCTACAAATATATTCTGGTGGCAATCAGTGTCTTTAGTCGCTATGACTATGCCATTCCACTGCAATCAAAGAGAGGTGTTGAAGTTGCTCGGGCCATTGAAAGTATTCTTGAACAGGATTCATATAGAAAAATTCAATCGGATCGTGGCAGTGAATTTGTTAATCCCCATGTGCAAAAGGTTCTTTTGAAATATAATACAACACTTTATCATAGTCACAGCCCGATAAAGGCTGCATTGGCTGAACGATTAATAAGAACGATTCGTCTATTAATTTCAAGATATTGTAGCCTGAAAAATACACCGGCTTTTATTCATGATTTAGATAAAATCATGCAGATATACAACCATCAACCTCATCGATCTCTGTCCAACTCAAGCCCTCGGGATGTTCACTACAATGAAAATACATTTGATGCTTTTCTAAAGCAATATTCCAATGATGAAAAAGAAAAAAAAAATGCGAAGAAGAAATTCAATGTTGGTGATACTGTTCGAATTAATAGAACCACCAATATTTTTGAAAAGGGGAATTATTTATGGAGCACCGAACTTTTTAAAGTGTCCAAAATCCTGGACACCGAGCCCACGACATATCGACTGCGAGACACCAAAGATGATGAGATTCTCGGCGGTTTTTATGAATATGAACTGCAAAAGTTAGAAACACTAGTGAAATTTATCAAATTGAAAAGATATTAAAGAGTCGTACTCGTAGGGGCAAGAGACAGTTGCTTGTTCGCTGGCTAGGATACAACTCAGATTTTGATTCTTGGGTCAGTGCTGAAGACATTGACAATGCCCAATGATTTCTATGTGACTTTTCATGTCCAATGTTTTCCGATCCTCTCTACAATGACTTGAATAGAACAAGTGACTTTTGGACAAAACTCTCCCCCACCATCAAATTCGACGACGGAAAGTATGAAGTGGCTCTTGTCGAATGTATTCTCAAAAATACCTACGACATCCTGAGAAAAGATCGTAAATATGATATAAAAATTAGACCCTATGATTGGCCGCCACCACCATCCTCAAGTGATCAAGAACAAATTCAAAAAATCAATTGGATGGATTATCCATATATTGAATTACCCTACGAAGAACTCACCTGTATGAATGATTTATGTCGTTCTATTAATAAAAGAATTTCCGCTCGTAAAATGGAGCTTTTCATTTCAACCATTCAAAGGAGGAGGTAAGATCTACATTAGTTCACCTATTGCCAACGAAAAGGTTATTCTCAATGATAACCTAAAGGATGTTCTTGGCTTTAAGCTCAATATAATCAATGGTAAAAGTGCCGGAAACACTAATTTCATTTTTGCTGACTACCTACCTGCCTTCTCCACGGACACTTGTATATTTCTCTACGCTTCATTTGTGGGAACATCTCGGGTTGGTAATTCAAATGTTCCCCTCCTACGAGTTCTTGAACGAAAAACCAATCAAGAGCATATTCACCACTACAATATAAAGCATCTTCAGTATATTCCCGCAAACACTTCCTATTTGGAACTCTGTCAGTTAACACTAAGAAAACCGAATTGGGTGATCCCATAGCAATTTCAAAAGGTTTGGCTGTGATTACATGCCATTTTCGTCCCATCGTTCAACAACAACAAGATGTCTAATAAAAAAGTGGTATTCACTTGTCCTGATATTGACTGCTATGTTAATACTCTTGGCCCAAGACAACAGGGCAATGGAATGGACTATTACAAAGGTCGCTCGTCAATGTCTGGCTATGGTCTTGGCAGTTGGTTTGCTAAGCTCTTTCGCTCTTCACTACCACTGGCTAGAAAATATCTTGTACCGGCTGCGACAGATTTTGCATCCTCTACACTATACGATTGGGGCTCTGGCAAGGATTTTAAAAAAAGTGCTTCGGAAAATCTTAGGTCCAGTGCGCGAACCCTTGGCGAGAGATTAAAACAAAATGGTAAAGGCTTAAAAAGGTCAAGAAACAATGCATCACTCATCAGTCTCCACTCAGGTCGGAAACGAAAGACATCATCCCTCTTGTCAAAGAAAAGAGGGGAAAAGCCGACACGTAGTGTAAACAGAAGAAGAAACCCCAGGAAGAAAATTGTTAGATCGAAACTAGATTTCTTCTCCTAAGATGCCCTACCTACCGCATAAGATTCTCAACCTTCAATCACCGCCTCATTGAATCTTTCAATGCAGAAAATGTTGATGTGAGTGTCAAGCATGGATACTATGAACAATTTTATCCACAACAACCCCTCTCCGATAATATCCAATTTCAAATTTATTCCAATGAAGACTACTTTATGGACATGTCTTCAACATTTATAGATTTACAAATGAAAGTCCGGAAATCCGATAATACAATGCCATTTTGGGCCGATGGAATATCCTATGAAAACTGTATATTACATAATTTATTTCGTCAAATTAGTGTCTACATCAATGGCACGCTGGTGAGCACAAGCAACAATCTCTCAAATTATACAAGCTATATGCAATTCATGCTGATGACACCCAAGTCATACAAGGAATTGAGAGGCACCTCCAATAGATATGAATATATTACTAATACTGATAGTACAGATGCACTTAAAAATGCTACAACTAGTGAATTACATCTATTCGGAAAAATATATCATGAAATATTTAATATACCCCAATGGCTGCCGCCCAATGTTAAAGTGAGAAAGTTCCTGTTTTTTCATTCTCACTGACAAAAACCGTAAAACAGACATAAATTACTGTTGACATCCGAGAAAAACATCAAATATATTGACGAACGCCCATAACCGTCCAAGAAACAACCATAAAAGTGAGAAAATTCATGTTTTTTCAAGTGAGAAAAATTCTGTTTTTTCATTCTCAGTGAGAAAACCATCTCCCTAGGGACTCTATGCCCATATATGGTGTCATGTCACGACCTTCTGAGGCCTTTCTACTATAGTGTAGCAGCATTAGTAGTGGTGGTAGTAGTAATAGTCATGAATATTCCAACTTAGTACACTCAGCCAATCCTGGGATATTACTGAATCACCCTTTCAACAGTCAGCATACGCCTAATGCCTTTTCATTTAGTTTTACATACCCCTCGCCTTTCTCTGAAAGCTTTAACTTAATACCTTATTCAGAACCTGAGATATTGCATATATGCCATTTTGAAAACTTCGATACACTTAAACACTTTTGATTTTTTTAAATAGTAGTAGTAGTAGCGTCTGGTTTAGTTCAACTTCCCCTCAACATACCCTGAAATTTTTTCTTAATGCGCTTAGTCTTAGCAGTAATAATAGTCATAGCAGTAGTAGTAGTAGAAGCAGTAGTAACAGTTATATTAGCATTAGTAGTTGCAGTAGGAGTAGTAGTAGTAGTAGTAATAGTAGCAACAGCTGTTGCAGTAGTAGCAGAAGCAGTAGTAGTATACACTTATTGCCTTTCAGTCTATTGAACTCTCCCCTCATTATGCTCTGAAAGTCTCAACTTAGTACCCTAATCCATCCTTGAGATATTGCTGATGCACTCGTTTTGCAACCTGAATGCACATAGTAGTTTCTGATTTTGTTCAACATCTCTTCAAAATCCCCTAGAACTTTCACCCTGATACCTTTAACCTTAGTAGTATTAGCAGCACTAGCAGTAGAAGCAACAGTAGTAGTATGAACATAGTGTCTTTTGGTTGGTTAAGCATCCCCTTCAACATACCCTGTAAGTTTGAACTTCATGCTCTAAGCTGTTCCTAAGATATTGCTGATACACCCTTTTGAAAACCTGCGTGTGCATAGTGTGTTTTGAATTAGTTCAACTTCTTACTCAATATTCCCTGAAATTTTCACCTCAATACCCTTAGCCTCAGCAGGATTCGCAGTTGAACTATTAGTAGGAATAGTAGTGGTGCTGGTAGTATTAGTAGTAGTAGTAGTAGTAGTAGTAGTGGAAGTAGCAGCCATGTGTACATATTGCCTTTAGGTCAATTGATCATCCCCCTGATCATTCTATGAAAGTACCAATTTAATACCCTAAGCCATTCCTGAGATAGCCTAAGCCCTTTTGACCACCTGTGTATAATGTTTTTGACTCAGTTCAACACACACCCCCCCCCCCACTTCAACGTTCCTTGTAAGCTCTACCTTAATACCCTTAGCCTTTTTGGACATCAATGATTAAACATGCTCGGTCCCCTTCCCAATAACAAATACTATATCTAAACAAAGGGCGAATTGCGCAACTTACAGCTCTTACCCCATGGGATGGGGGGGGGGTCTTATCATCTTCAGATTAAATGTTATTTAGACTTTCAACTATGTAAAAAAAAGTAACTATCTCAAAATATTGACACTAATCCCACTTCGTAATAGTAGTAATCCCTCTACGCTCTTTACTTAGGAAGTAGTATTTGGCTGCCAATGGAACTACCCAGGTAAGTGAAGCTGTCTACTTGATTAATCTCGTCGCTACTAAATATCACCTTTGAACCTTCATTTTATTTCCAGTCTAAATGAGTTAGTCTTCATTAATTTTAGAACCTAGTTGAAATCCTGAATGCTCGAAACGTCTAAAAATGCATTCCTCTTGGTAATATTTTTATCTGGGACACACGACGATCTTCATAATTCAAGTATACGAGAGTTTTGCCTTCCAACTTGATTGCGAAACTAATAACCTTTTATTTAAAAGATTGTGCAAGTTCACACATACACGCATATACTCTATACACAAATATATGGAACAATAGCTAGCAAATGCATATAACCAAATGAAATAGCGAGCCTCAAGCTTAATAAATTCAAAAAATATAACTGAAAATCAGAAACAACCAATTTTTTAAGTTTGTTTTTACGGTCATCTTATTGCAACAAGAAAAAAGGTGTAAGCACAGAGTCCTTTTTCATATTGATTTCGTTGAGTCCAATTCATATGGATGCTTAGCAACATATCAGTGTCTAGGCGTATTTATATTTATTATTTAACTATAATAACTTGCTACTTAAATAATCAGCCCTGTTTGGTCTTATGTGATAATGGCAACACATTCCTATCTAGCTAGGCATACGTGTAAACGGGGCTGTAGCCAACACTGAGACATTAAATGCATGGCAAAAAATTTATAGATAAATTTCAATTGTATAATATAGCTTGTTATTATTTTAAATTTGCAATTTTACTTTGTTTAGCTTTTCTGAATATTAAAGTTCGTTCTTAAGACTTATTAAGCCATTTTATAAATTTTCATATTGTATCTGCAAAATTTCATATTGTATGTAAGTCCTTTTTAAGATCTCGACTATCGCATTAGATTGCGGTAAGATCTTGACAGACTATCTTCTGGATTCAATCTTCTGGATCAAAGGGGGACTTCAAATAGCCACCTTGAATGTTTTGACTCTGAATGCACATGCATAAAAAAAAACGTGCTTTCTGAAAAGCTTCATAAGAACAAAGTGGTTATTGCCGGTCTCATAGAAGCCCGTCTTACCAGAAACGGATAAGAGTAAAAAGGTAACAATCGCTTATTACTCTGGTCTGGAGGGAGCATGAGGGGGAATTCCGTTGGCTTCGCGTTAAATAGTCTCGCAAGAAAGGCATTACTCTTGCACGAAGGTATATCAGACAGATTAATGAAGGCCCGCTTTCGACACAGGCATTGTAAGATGACCTTCGTCGTGTGCTATGCCCTGACCATTTATTGCCACACACCCGTCTCCTCCTGCTGTCAATTCTCCAGTTAGCCTGGACAAAACAAATAGCATAGAAGTGGTTCACCTACATGGGCTCCACAATTTCTTCAGATAGCCCAATTTCTTCTCTCTGAGCTGCGAGAAAGAATATTCAAAGTGTCGTCTGCCAAGGGCAGGTTAAACCATAACCATTGGCGAAAACTGAATTTCAGTCGTTCAACTAAATTGTGAATTTTAACTCCCTCATCACAACTGTGATGCTTTACGGAGCTGAGACATGGCATGCATCATCCATAACCCTAAAGGTCATTGAAGTATTCCATTCAAAAAGCCTAAGAAGGATCCAAGGTCTACGGTGGTTGGACTTCGTGAGTAACAAGAAGCTGTTGCAGCCCACCAAGCAGTCTAGGTTTTTCTATGTGTACCATTGAAGTTTTATTTGTGGTGATAGAAAAGATTTGCTCGTGGCGATAGAGATTTCTCCTATAGCGCCACTTATAGCGCTGGAGATTGTGTCAACTAAGCTGGCGCCGCTCTCAATTAATGAGAGAAAATTGAATATGTAGACATACAAATGTGGCTTCTTCTTTCTTGAGCTATCTGGAGATCAGATTCCTTTGGGAGCATTTACCATGGAGACTGGCGAACTAGTTACCTATTATCGGACTAGACTCAGACATACAAGAGAAACAAACACATATTAAAAGACAATAGATTTATTGAACTTACATGCTTAGTTGTACAGCAACGGGTCACTTCAATGACAATAAAATGGTGTCCGAGATTATTTGCGGTACTAATCGCTTGGAGCCTGAATACATATTGAAATTAAAAAACACATTTACCCCCACTCCCAAACGCAGTTCTTTCGTCCTGCGCTCTAGGGACTGCCTGCCATTGGCTCAAGCGACCCAAGGACGCAAATCTTCGTCCAATAATCTCTTTAAGATTTTTCAGATGATTCAGGAGTTCACACAGTTTTTTTTGCCATTTAAACTTCCTTAGAAATATCGTGCTTAGCATTTTGTTTTTGCTACTAATTATCTTAGCGAAATTCGAACGACTAGCGCCGTTGTCTGACTGAAGCTAGAAATGCAATTTCTCTTTTTGCTGATTATGAATTTAGACTCCTGGAGCGGTATTTGAACTCAATTAGGGAACGTTTAATTTCTGCCCGAATCATCTTTAGAAGGAAAGAATCTTATATTTTAAATATATGGTATTCTACTGCTGGTGCACATCACCCTTCCCATCAAATAATGACGTCCCGTCATTAGTAACTGCTCATTAGGAGTGCTTAAACTTTTTCAATTATTTTTCTTATTTTATTCTACATCCCTATCTAAAATTCATCTACCGGATTAGATTATTTTCGGTTCTAGGTTAGCTACTATATTAAGGATTTTTTTTTTTCTATATCTAGCACTGATTACCTTTACATTTCCAACAAAGTTGGGGCTATTCTACTTTTAAACTATATTTTTTTTGCTGTCTATATGACGTACTACATACTATCTACACAACGTTAAATGAATAACATGATAATATTACACCTAATTCTACATGAATGATTTATAACATACAATATTTGGTTCATCATATTCACTGATGACATAAAAACACTTTCACTATTGAGATTTTTGCATTGTCAAAGCTATTAGGAAGTAACACATTTAGCTTCACATCTATTCATCACCTTTCGTGTCCTTAGTGTACTACACCCTTCTGTTGTAAATTACTGTCCTTCACTCCTTTTGTCGTGGCAAAATTTTCGAAGCACGTACGTTATGGTTTCTTCATGGAACAGTTCGAGTCTAGTTGTCTTTACACGGTATGTTTTCCCTAATAGTCAACTGGGAAATGACCGTTAAATATCGTTCTAATAGTCAACTGGGAAATGATTCTTCCCACTAAAGGTGTTGGTGTTTTTCTTCTCAGCATATCATTTTTAGGATTTTTGAGGCATATAGAGAATGTATTCTCGCGTAAAATTGTTCATTTGTGCCTTTTGAAACGGGTTTGTCGTTCTACTATAGTGACTCTCTTAATATATTGTCTCTAAATTCAACTTCGAACCTCTTCAACTATCATTTAACTTCAAATATCGTTAAATATCGTTTATCTTGTACTGCTCGATGGTGTTCTCAGAGTTAAAGTTCAAATTGTTGTTAATTTCTGTTCAAATATCTTCAAATGTCTTTATCTTTCAACTTCAGATATCGTTAAATATCGTCTATCTTGTTCTGATCGATGGGGTTCTCAGAATTAAACTTAAAACTGTCTCTAACTTCAGTTTCAAATATCTTCAAATGTCTTTAAGTATCTCTTAACTTCAAATATCGTTAAATAGCGTTTATCTTGTTCTGATTGATGGGGTTCTCAGCGTTTATGCGATTATATAGTTCGTTAAAGCACTTGATACTGAGGTTCAAATATAGTGTTACCTGATACATAATATGGTTCATAGTCGAAGAAACGACGATCGAAGGTAACTGTTGTTTTCGTAGACGAAGCTGGGATGAAGTTGCCTGGAGTCATGGTGAGTACTCTTCGTTGGTTGAGATATGATGAAAATAGATGTTACTGGGTCGTATCTGTACTGGGCAGCTTATTGTAATACTCGATGACCAAAGTGTCCATTTACCTTCCTGTAATAAAAACAACGCGGCAGAATCACATGTTCTTTTAAGTAAATACACATACAATAATTCACGCATTAATTGGGTTATAATTTCTTAGCTATGAGACAGAATTAAATAAATACACTAATATTGGTACTCGCATTGAAAATCTAAAACAGAAATTTTCTTCAAATTTGTTTTGATAACGAAAATATCGATATAAATAAACATAATTTACCCTACATTATTAAGTTTGAGGTCTGTTTTTTACAATATTTTTTCATGCCTGCATTGTTCACGCAAGTCCGCGCTGTATAAGAAACGCATGTGCAGCGTCATAACCGCACGTTTTTACGCAAACGATACTACAATGAGGGAACAAGACATAACAAGGACGAGTGGAGACCTCTCTACCCACTCATTTTCTGATGTCTTCCCTATTTCTTGGCTTAGACGTTCTCATGGGGCTCCGGGTTTAACGGCTGAAATGCCAAGGTTCTTAGTCTCAGGATTTTTCCGTAATTGCAAGTCAACATTGGTGCCTCGTATTCGCCTTCCGAATAAGGTCATTAGATGCAGGATTTCCAAGCTTGCCCGCGTAGATTCCAGTTGATGCTTGGCAAAGAATATAAGCATAATGAAGAACTGACATCAATATCTTTTTTTAGAAGGCTATTGTTTGAGCAAATCCTTCAGCACTAAATAAATAAATATTATATTAAAGTCTTATTAGAATCCGTTAAGCGAGAAACACCTTCACATTAATAGGGAATTCCTTGTGGGTTTTACTTAGTCGCCATTGGACATACACAGGGTTTCAATCCATATATCCTAACTGATTAAATGGTTTTAAAATTTTACATATTATTATTGAGATATAATTTCACATCCGCCGTGAAATTCCACATATAGACGTACCATAGGTTGTTTTGGTTATAGTTACCAATAGTTTGCTATTAGTACATATATTACTCGAGTAAGAAACATTATATTTCTCGAGTAAGAAAAACATGAATAAGCAAACTTGCGGCGCTTAATTACACTGGTAGGCCTAAAATAATTATAATCTGCACTAAGATAAAATATTTCATATAATTAGACGCTTCTGTACTGTAAATTTCTTTTTTTTTGATAATATCCATCTTGGTTAGGAAATGGGTCGATTTTTCATGGAAAATCTGAGGGGACCTGAGTCAGTATAGGTAAGATATAACGTGACTGACTTGCGAAAATATTTCACAAAGATTAGAGCACAATATATGTCATAGATAAACCAATGAAATTAAAGGACATTTTTGTCACAGAACTATAGAACGGTGATCTCTCTGTTATTGTATACGTCATAGATATAAACTAGTGAAATTAAATTTTTCGCCAAGGAGCTAAAGACATTAATGTCTCTGTTTCTCTTTGGAAGTAATGTTTAACACAGAGCCGTAGGACAGCATACGTCATAGATATAATATAATGAAATTAAAAGCTTTTCTTTTTTTTTTTTCTTTTTTTTTTTCGCCTCGGAGCTATAAGAAAGTAAACTCTCTGTTTCTCTTTCAAAGCATTCAGATCCAAAAATGAAAACTTAGCTCACTGAAGTTTCTATTCAACCTTTAAGTATTGCTTTGACTGGCCCTGATTGGCATAAGAATACTAATTTCTTACACTTGAAGGACTGAGAAATATCCCTTCCTACGGTCGTTAAAAAAAGAAATTACAAAAAACAATCATGGGCCTTGAGTTCCTCCCCAGGCTTCCCACAAGACGTGGTCCAACACCATTTGTCGTTCTCAGTAGACCACGAGCTTTCTACCTTTGGTTATTTTCTGTTCCAACCTTTCTATTATCCTTTGAAAGGGCATAGAAATAACACTTACAAAAATAAGACATCTAAAACTAATCAAATCCTTAGTAACATAGACTAATTTAGTCTAAGCTGCGCAAAGTATAGCAATCAAGGATGCTTGTTGTAACAAAACATTGAACGTAGATTTAATTAAACTGAAGTACTAAGGTATGTCTTATGTCTAGCTACAAAAATAAAACCTACATATGCTCATCCTCTCTCGCTCTTAAATAAATAGAACAACATAAAAAAAAATTGACATTTTCAAATAAGCAGTTTTTAAGAACAATAGACAGACTTTTGACGACCTTTCTTAATTGTGTTGAATGGTATCTGTTTATAAGAAAAGCATTAAGTTAAGTCTGATATTTGCCATCATTACAAATAACCCATAAAATTAATAAGCACAAATAACGCGGATATTTATCCACTAGGGGACCTAACGTGTGCGAGGGGAGTCGACCCCAGCAATACAAATGACACTCGACCAAAAAAAAATATATTCATATATTTTTAATTATTCTTTGTAAACAAGCATGAACACTGGCTTGTTTTACATCTACATGGCTCTAAAGCAGCCATGGTTTGAAATTCAAATTTTCCTGTTCACACTCATTTTGCGGAGCTACTTCAGAATTTGAATTTTGTCTAACACCATTATTCAGATGAAGGTCATCTGTGTAGGTAAAGGAGACCCTTTTAAGACCTATCCCTATGCCTCAATTTTCTGTGATTAACGGTTTCTTTCGCCGAATTTCTCGCCTTATGCAGAGTTCCAGTCACAGCTGGGTAACAACTCTTCTTTTTTTTGCTTCCTTCGGCGACTTTTGCTAAGCTTTCTAGCATGTGTGCTTATGCCGCTGCCGCCAATGTTCGTAGTGCTAGCTACCGCTGGCACCACTTATTGGGGTGTATGTGCAGGGTCACTACTTTTAAAGGCAAAAAATGACGCAAAGATTGCTATGCCACTTACTCGAATGACGCAAAAAGATTGCTATGCCACTTACTCGAATGACGCAAAAGATTGCTATGCCACTTACTCGAATGACGCAAAAAGATTGCTATGCCACTTACTCGAATGGGAGAACCCCTTGTCGGCCCTAATGTTAGTGAGATTCCCGCTCTTACCCCAACGGTTCTGCAAATATCGGGTTTGGTACTACTCTATTTACAGTATACCCTGTCTCAGGGTATGGTAACGCGATCGAGTGGTCAAATGGCCACTTTCTAAAGCCAAACGTACCCGCCTTGGGTTACGGCTAGAAAATTTCTACTCTCTCCTTGGAGGTAATAACCCTCCCTGTCAATATAATAATGACGGCGCCTTGTAGCTCTATTCCTACCCTGCCTGGGTTACGGAAAATACTACACAGTTTGTAGAAAATACCTTACTTGTATTCTTCCAAAAGGGTCACAAATGTAATTAAAGAAACGAAAATAGGTCATTTATCTGAAAGGAAAAGAAACGGGGGGGGAATATAACAGACCCCATTTGCTACTATTATGCCTAAAATTCTTCTGTTTCTACCAACGTTTCATCGGTCCAGCTAGGTTTTGTTTTTCTTTACGTATTATCTTTTATTTAATTCTTTCAATTCACGGTACAAATACTTTATTATTTAGTAATATACGGCACTACTACATTGCATTTATTACTAACACTAAAAAAATTACTAATTATACACTTGCTTCTACTTGTTAAAAACTGAATACTATTTTTTTTTTTTTTTTTTTTTTTCCATTTTACAATTTTTTATTGAGCCTTTTTCTCCATTTTTTCTATTGTACCCAACTCTTTGAGGGGATACAAATTTATTTCTAATAGCCAAAGTTCAAGCAAAGCTGCTCGAAGTTTTGCTAATGTGAAACTTCGCATTAGCGAAGTTTCGCGAGCGCCGCTAAAAGCGAAGTCAATTTACCTTCCTCTTTTGACAAAGCCATTTCTGTTTCAATATACAATATTTCAATATTTTTTTTTTTTGCGTTTATATCAACTTAAAATAAATTTATTATTTTACTTAACCTATTTTGGGGGACTCTATTATCTCCTATGAGATATAAGGGGTTTCCTATCGTAGCCTAGCGGTTATAGGCCTAATCACTTTATTTATATGTCTGTATCTCTCCAATAATTAAATTTAAATTACAAAGTTTTAATAGCCTAATTAGTTCGCAGTTTTCTTCCAATTTCCGACTCGCGTCATTTGTAGCAATAGAAGTTTTTCTTGGCACACGATATGGCGAACTAATTAGCTATATAGGCTAAATACAGACATATAAAATGGAATAAACAGAGATAAGAAAGGCAATAGATTTATTGAACTTACATGCTTAGTTGTACAGCAACGGGTCACTTCAATGACAATAAAATGGTGTCCGAGATTATTTGCGGTACTAATCGCTTGGAGCCTGAATACATATTGAAATTAAAAAACACATTTACCCCCACTCCCAAACGCAGTTCTTTCGTCCTGCGCTCTAGGGACTGCCTGCCATTGGCTCAAGCGACCCAAGGACGCAAATCTTCGTCCAATAATCTCTTTAAGATTTTTCAGTTGATTCAGGAGTTCACACAGTTTTTTTGCCATTTAAACTTCCTTAGAAATATCGTGCTTAGCATTTTGTTTTTGCTACTAATTATCTTAGCGAAATTCGAACGACTAGCGCCGTTGTCTGACTGAAGCTAGAAATGCAATTTCTCTTTTTGCTGATTATGAATTTAGACTCCTGGAAGCGGTATTTGAACTCAATTAGGGAACGTTTAATTTCTGCCCGAATCATCTTTAGAAGGAAAGAATCTTATATTTTAATATATGGTATTCTACTGCTGGTGCATATGGAAAACCAATTTTTTGGAATGGATTCAACGCATTACTTTTCTTATGATGACATTCTAAACACCAATATTTCAGTAAAAATATTATATGCATTACTTTGTTTTTGTCTTCATTAATATTAGGGTACGCTGAGGAACTTAACTCTAGTTTTGAGAAACCAGAATGTAAATGGTCAAAATACATCTGATATTCTTACCAATATTAGATCAGTTCGAGGAACTTAGCTTTTAGTTCTGAGAAACAAGGATTCATAGGGTCAAAAGGCATTTGATATTCTTAGCAATATTAGAGCATTTGGAGAATCTTAGCTTTTAGTTTTGAGAAACAGCAATGAATATGTTCAAAATGCATCGGATATCCTTAGAAATGCTAGATCATTTTGAGGAACATGACTTCTAGTTTTGAGAAACAAGGATGCATTTAGTAAAAATGCATCTGACATCCCTAGCAATATTAGATCATATCGAGGAACTTAGCTTTTAGTTTTAAGAAACAAGAACATATATGGTTAAAATGCATCTGGTATCCTTGGCGATGATAGATCATTTTGAGGAACTTAGCTTTTAGTTTTTATAAACAAGGATATATATGATCAAACTGAATCTGTTATCTTTAGCAACGTTAGACCATTTGAGGAACCTAGCTTTTAGTTTTGAGAAAAAAGGATGCATATGGTCAAACTGTATCCGCTATCCTTAACAATGTTAAAACATTTCGAGGAACTTAGCTATTAGTTTTGAGAAACAAGAATGTATGTGACCAAAATGCATCTGATATCCTTAGCAATGTTAGATCATTTCACGGACATTAGCTTTTAGTTTTGAGAAACAAGAACGCATATGGTCAAAATGCATCTTATATCCTTAGCAATATTAGATCATTTTGAGGAACTTAGCTTTTAGTTTTGAGAAACAAGAATGCATATAGTCAAAATACATCTGTTATCTTTAGCAATATTAGATCATTTTGAGGAACTTCAATTTTAGTTTTGAGAAACAAGAATGTATATGATCAAAATACATCTGATATCCTCAGCAATGTTAGATAGTTTTGAGGAACTTAACTTTTAGTTTTGAGAAACAAGGATGCATATGGTTAAAATGCGTCTGATATCCTTACCAATATTAGGTCATTTTGAAGAACTTAGCTTCTTCACCAAATATCCTTACCAGTATTGAGAAACAAGAATTATATGGTCAAAATACATCTGATATCTTTTGCAATGTTAGATCATTTTTAGGAGCTTAGCTTTTAGTTTTGAGACACAAGGATTTATATGCTTGAAATGCAGCTGATATCCTTAGGACTGTTAAATCATTTTGAGGAATTTCGCTTTTAGTTTTGAGAAACAAGGATGTTTATGGTCAAAATGTATTTGATAGCCTTAGCAATGTTAGATCATTCTGAGGAACAAGCAAAAAGTTAGGTTCATTTAGTTTTCACTTCGCGTGGCACAAATACAGATGTATTTTAACCATATACATTCTTTTTTTCTCAAAAATAAAAGCTAAGCTCGTCGAAATGATCTAACATTGCTAAAGAAATCAGATGCATTTTGACGATATACATTCTTGTTTCTCAAAACTAAAAGCTATGTTCCTCAAAATGATCTGAGGAACATATGTCTGAGGGATATGTAGGATACCTCCATAGGAGGCGCGGACATAGGGAAGACCTAGTTCCTGGGGGTCCATAATTGAAACTGAGACACTCTAGTCTGGGGGTCATAAATACGAGCGTAAGAGGAGGAAGGCTCCTAAGATGTAAGCCGTATAGGGCCCACCAGCGTGTGGACACCTCCCGGCGGTTACAAAGCTTCTCCCAAAATGGGTCAAATTGCTTGTTGCTGCAGAACACCGAACGGGAGGATCCCTTTCTAGAGGGACAACTGTGAAGGGCAGAGGATCCAGAACCCTGGACAACGTCTCTGCTATGGATAGAGAGGAAGAGCTTATCTCTATTCTGAAAAAATGCCCCGAACCTCCTTGTCTTTTATATAGCAATGAAATGGCAAAAAAATAGAATAAGAACTTATGCTACCGCGTCCGGAGCAACAGACGGTCTGATATCTAGAGCTATAAATAGTAGAAATAATTATATTATTCATTATAATAATGATAACGATGATAATGATAATGTTTCAGTTACCACGTCAGGGATAACCGACGATCATTTAGCCGATTTGACGACTAACCAGTCAGAGAAGACACCAATATTTGCCCCAAAAACATCACTTTCACTTGGAACGCTAAACATACGAACACTTGCTAAACCGGGAAAAAAGGAATTAATTTTAAATGTAATCGACCGCTACCATTGGGATATTATTGGATTATCAGAGACCCACCTTCCTTTCAATGGATTATAAACCATAAACGGGAACATCATCATCACCTCAGGACGAAGCGACGGTGTTCACCGTCAAGGTGTTGGCTTTCTACTTTCAAAACGTGCTACAAAAAAAAAAAATCTCTACTTGTCATAAGTCCACTGACAGAACATATCAATACCACCTGTTTTAAAGGGTCCCTCGCTTACATTTCTATCATCCAAGTTTATCCCCCCCCCGACTCTTCCCGGAGTGACCAAGATGCAGAAGACTTCTAGGCCCGGCTCCAAGACACTATAGACCAGGTGCTCAAGAAGGATCTTCTGTTCGTCATTGGGGACTTCAACGCTATTTTCGGACAATCAAATGCAGGTTTCGAAGACGCAATGGGAAAGTTTGGACATGGGCGTCAAAACCCTAGGGGGGAAATGCGTACAGATTTCTGTCATGATAACGAGCTTTTCATAACCAACACAATGTTTCGCCATAGAGAACGCAGAAAGGTCACATGGAGATCCCCAGACGGCCAAACCTCAAATATTATTGACCTTATACTGGTCCGCAAGCGTTGGAAGTCGTCAGTGCTGAATACAGTATCTTTGGCCGGTGGTGATTTTGACTCAAACCATGTTCTAGTCATTTCAGAACTCCGTAGCCACCTCCAAAAACCCCAACCACCCAAGAAAAGCTACCCAAAATACCGTGTCAATCTCCTAAAAAACATCGAAACAAGAAACAAATATAAAACAGCTCGAATAAGCTGTCAAGCATCCAACTCACGGGAGTCTCAAACACTGAGGAAATCGGCCGTCTGGTTAATGAAAGCACCTCAATCATCAGAGACGGCTAATAAAATGTTAGGAGTACAGTCTCGCTCTGATAAACCCTGGATCACAACCGAAATCATCGATACCTGTGCTGAAAATCGTATTCACGCCAACAAACAAGACCGATAAAGCAAGGATGAATACAAGAGGTTAAAACGTCTAGTACAGAAAAAAATACGGCAGGCTCTGCGCCAATACGTTAACGACAAGTACCATGAATGTGAAAACGCATTAAAAAAATGGCAGCCACTACATGTACAAATAAGTACGGGAGCTGTTGAAAAGAAACCCGCGGCAGCAACAACCCTGTTAGATAAACATGGACAACTTATCACAGATTCTGAGGAGAGCCGGGAACGCTGGAAGGAACACTTTTGCCAGAAATTGAACCCCACAATAATCTCTGATCCATCTATTCTACTGTCTTTTCACCTATCGGAGTACCCAGTAGACCCAAGTCCACCAACATTACGAGAAGAGATAGTTGCAGCTATACAATCCCTGAAAACAAACAAAGCTCCTGGCCCAGATTGCATACAGTCAGAGCTACTTAGGTCGGGCCCAAAAGAACTGGTAGACATCTATCATAAAGTCACAGTAGGCAACTGGGATACAGGCTACTTCCCCAGATCTTGGGCGAAAGCCATGATTGTCCCCGTTTACACAAAGATTTAAAAAGGTGACTGTAATAACTACAGACCAATTAGCATGACAAGCCAACCGGCAAAGATTCACACGACGAAAATCCTACTTAACTGACTAAAATCTCTGAAAGACCTCACTTTAGAGGAATATCAGGCCGGCTTCCGAAGAGATTGATCTACCTTAGATCATATATTTTCCACCCGGCAGCTGATGGAGAAAAATATAAAATTGCGAAAGAACTACTCTTACTTTTTATTGACTTTAAACAGGCCTTCGGTTTAATATGGTGAACGGGCTTTTGCACATACTTCTGCATTATGGAGTCCCAAAAACAAGGAAACGTTGATAAGTATATGTATTTGAACTTCTGTAGCCTGGTTCAGACGCCTTGGGGATTGACAGAAGAGTTCCAGACGTCAACAGTTGTTCATAAGGGTTGCCTCCTATCCCCTCATCTATTTAATCTGTTTCTAAATGCAGCTTTATCATTTGCTATAACCATAGACGGTGCATCCATTGGAGGGAAACTTGTCGACAAATTAGCGTACGCCGACGTCATCGTGAAAACTAAGAGTCATGAACATCTACTCCAAACAGACAAAAACAAGATAGTGTCAGCAACCGAAGTCCTTGGGATGTTTGTCAACGCAAAAAAAATGTAAGTCATCTGGGTATCCAGATACTCGGCACCCAGAGCCATACAGCTAACCATAAAAGGAGAGTAAATTGAAAATGCAGAATCTTTTGTCTAACTCGACAGTCTTTTAACCTCTAACGACGATTGCTCAAAATCGATTAGGTGTAGACTGGGCCTTGCAACCAGCAGCTTCAAGAGCCTATCATCAATTTGAAACAGTAAATTACTATCAAAACGATTGATGGTCTGGATCTTTAACTATCTTATAATCCCCATTGCTATGTATGCAAGTGAAACATGATCAACTAAAGCTGATGACAAAAGGCAAATCTCCACATTCGAAACAAAATGTCTCCGTTGCATAGCAGGGGATCACCTATATCGACCGAGTATCCAACGAAGACCTCCGTAACTCCTCCACTGTTCATACACTATCATGGACCAAACTAGAAATCAGTAACTCCACTGCCTTGCTCATAACCAACGAATGTCATCAAATCAACCCCCCAAAATCACGTTTGAAGGATGGGTACATTGCAAACGACCCCATGGCTGACCACACAAGAGATGGTACGACAACTTCAATGGCCAGAACCTCCCACACCTCCTGCGTCTTGCACCAGATAGAACCAAATACCTTCGCCATATTCAGCGACTAGTGAGAAGATAAGAAGCTCAAATACAGCCACAAAGGCCGGATGGAATATAAGTCAAGTTCTCAAAACTAAAAGCTAAGTTCCTCGAAATGATCTAACATTCCTATGGATCCCTGTTTCTCAAAACGAAAAGCTAAGTTCCTCAAAATGATATAACATCTGTAAGGATATCAGGTGCGCATTTTAACCCTATACATCCTTGGTTTTCAAAACTAACAGCTAAGTTTCTCAAAATGATGTATCATTGCTGAAGATATCAGATGCATTTTAACCATAATCATTCTTTTTTCTCAAAACTAAAAACTAAGTTCCTCAAAATGATCTAGCATTGCTAAGGATATCAGATGCATTTTGACCATATGCATCCTTGTTTCTCAAAACTAAAAACTAACTTCCTCAAAATGAGCTAGCATTGCTAAGGATATCAGATGCATTTTGACCATATGCATTCTTGTTTCTCAAAACTAAAAAACTAAGTTCCTCAAAATGATCTAACATTGCTAAGGATGTCAGATGATTTTGACCATATGCATCCTTGTTTCTCAAACTAAAATCTAAGTTTTCTCAGAGTGATCTAACATAGCTAAGGATATAAAATGCATTTTAACCGAGTAAATCCTTGTTTTTCAAAACTTAAAGCTAAGTTCCTCGAAATGATCTATCACTGACCATATCATTGATGCATTTTGACCATACACATTCTTGTTACTCAAAATTAAAATCTAAGTTCCTCAGCGTACCTAATATTAATGGAGACATAAAAAATATGTAAAAATATTTTTAATGAAATATTGGTATGTAGAATATCAAAGAGTTCGTGGTAACAAACTGTAAGTAAGCAGTGACCCGGCTCAATAGTAATCGAAACTCTAAAAAACAGGATTTTGATATCAATAGATACATCAAAGAATCATATTTTTATGCTGATTTGAAATACATAAGTTTCATCCGGTTTAGTCTTACCAATCAAAAGTTACGCGCCTGAGAAAATTTGCCTTATTTTTCAAAAAGGGGAAAACACCCCCTAAAAGTCATAGAACTTACTTAAAAATCACACCATCATATCAGCGTATCAGAGAACCCTATTGTAGAAGTTTTAAGCTCCTATGTGCAAAACTGTGGAATTTTGTATTTTTGCCAGAAAAGATCACGGATGCGTGTTTATTTGTTTTTATTTTTTTTTTTTTTTCAGGGGTTGATCGTGTCGACCCAATGGTCCTAGAATATCACGCGAGTGCTCATTAGAACGGAAATTAAAAGTTATAGTGCCCTTTTTAAGTGACCAAAAAATGGAGGGCAACTAGGCCCCCTCCCACGCTCATTTTTTTCAAAAGTCATCCAATCAAAATTTTTATATAGCCATTTTGTTTAGCATGGTCTAAAAATGCAATAAGTATGTCTTTGAGGATGACTTAATCCCCCACAGCCCCCATGGGAAGGTCTGCAAGTTATGAACTTTGCCCAATGTTTATAAATAGTATTGGTTATTGGGAAGTATACACAAGTTTTCAGGGGGGATTTGTTTTGTAGTTGGGGGTGGGGATTGGGTAAGGTGTTACGGGGAGCATCTTTCCATGGAGGAAGTTTTCATGGGGGAAGGGACATTGCTATAAAGTGGGCACCAGATTTCCCAGCATAAATAAAAAACGATCAGAAATTAAATAATAAAAAAACAATTTTTCAACTGAAAGTAAGGAGCAACATCAAAATTTAAAACGAACAGAAATGTTTGCGTATATGATTGTATTCGCCCCCTACTCATTACCTCACTCTATACGCTAAAGTTTTTTGTACTTTCATCAGAGCTATTTATTCTAATTAACGGCCGTTTATGATTGAGGGGTCATTCTTAAAGAATTGGAACAAAATTTGAACTTAGCGTAAAGAGCAAGGTATTGACTAAGGGGCAAATCCCCTAATATACGTAATACAAATATACGAATATAGAAGTCCGTTACGTAAGTTAATTCGTAAGTTAAGTCTGAACGAAATTTCGAGAAGGCCATTTAGCAAAAAAAGTAAAATTAATATTTAAATTTTGTTTTGATTATTCATGTACGGTGAGTCAAAATAAAGCTGCATTAACTCAAAAACGCTCAGAAATTAAATTAAAAAAAGTTTTTTTTAACTGAAAGCAAGGAGCGACATTAAAACTTTAAACGAACAGAAATTTTTCCGTATATGAAAGGGGCTACTCCCTCCTCAAGCCCTCGCTCTTTACGCTAAAATTTGACTCTGTCTCATAATTTTGCTTTTTAAAACAATAAAAAACTGTAGCGTAAAGAGCGAGGGGCTAAGGAGGGGGCAAAGCCCCTTTCATATACGGAATAAATTCTGTTCGTTTTAAGTTTTAATGTCGCTCCTTGCTTACAGCTAAAAAAAAACTTGTCTTTTTGTTTAATCTTCATGAAAAAATGAATGCTTTGAAGCTATTCTATACTACTTAATTATACTTTTCACTTGACATGACACTTATTACATTTTAAGGTGATAAACGAGTTTTAGCATGGTTTCAGGTAGAATCGCATCACACATTTATTATTGGCATTATTAGCTTCATTGGCTGTATCTGATGGTAAACTGTCGATGATTTTAGCAGCATTCACCGATGCTTTTGCTTCTCTTTGAGTTGTCATTAATGTCCATGGTGATATTATCTGCCAATGCCCTTTTTATTTTTGTCGGCAATTTCACTGTCTATTACCACATTATTTTCACACAGGTATCAATTCTGATACTGAGACATGATATGTTTTTTGACATTAGTGCAACAGTACACCTTTCTTCTTTTTTGCCCTCTGTTGAATGCTAATACCCAAAAGATGGCGATAGGATCTATCAAGAGGTAACGTGTTACCCGCGCTATGATCAAGAATTTGACCATCGTTTTCAACTATTACTTTTAAATATGCAATATTTTTAAACATAATCATCTCTGGGAGTTTTATTCTAGTATGTCCACCATCTGTAATAATGAATTTTTTTGATAGTCCAGAGCAATTCAATCTCTCACTGTCATGACAATCCTCACATACATTTCCAATAATGTCTCCATTAGTGCTTGTTTCAAAGTTCAAATATTTGTCTTTCTTAGCATTCAATGCTACGATAACTCTATTATGTTAACATACTTTCTTTGAAGTATTTCATCTTCACTTTTTCATCATTGCTATTATTCTGTTCAATGATGGTATCTGGTGGTAAACTACCAATGATACTATTAACATTCAGCGATGCTTTGCCTTTCATTGAATTTTTTTTCATTTTCTTGGCGATTTTATCTGTCCATGCCCATTTAATTTTCCTCTCGATTTCACTGTCTATTGCCACATCATTCTTGCAAAGGTCACAGTTCCGACATATACACAGGATATGATTTATGACATTGATGCTGCAGTACTGTAAACTTTGGAAATAGGTTTTTCTGGTTAAAACCAATAATTAAAATTCTAAGTATATGTCAAAAGGTTCATTTCCTAGTTAAAATCCCATTTCCTTGATAACTAAATTAATTCTGAATATTTGCTGTAATTCCTGGAAGTTGACAGATTAAGGTGGAACAGTTCTGTCAAATGCCCGGATGTGTATCTGCATATTGTGTTGAAAATAAGTTACCAATTTAGATTATTTGAGTCTTGATATAATTATTAAAAATGTATAGTTCGAATTCTGTATCTGTCCTCGCTATATGTACATTCACTGTATTATATGTATAAATAAACATTTTATACTCTAAATATAAACTATGTGATGGTTAGAGACTCTAGACATCCTCCACCGGTAGAACCCAGATAATAGGTTAACGCTACCATAAGGCCCTAAAGAGAAGAAGTCTTACTTCACAGAGAAGTAGATGATTCACAGAGAAGTGAACACAGAAACTTTACAAAGTGGTGCAGTGGTTTTTTGCCGGAGAGGATTGCAGTTAACATATTCTTTTGAGGCCCGTCACCTACAGTGTCGTCGTTCCAGCTTCAGTTCCAGGTTCCAGTTCAGTTCAAGCTTCAGTTCCAGGTTCCAGTTCCAGGTTCCAGTTCAGATCAAGCTTCAGTTCAGGTTCCAGTTTAGTTCCAGGTTCCAGTTCAGTTCAAGCTTCAGTTCCAGGTTCCAGTTCTAGGTTCCAGCTTCAGTTCCAGCTTCAGTTCCAGGTTCCAGGTTCCCGCTTCAATTTAAGGTTCTCGCTCCAGATTACAGTTTTTGAGAAAAAGTGAAGAACGTCGAAGGACAATTTACGAAAGTAAGTCATGCATTTTAAGTTCGCACGCGAGTAGGAAATGTGTTAGGAGTGTTGAATAACGATTTTTCCTTGTTTTTACAGCGTTGATTTAATTAATTTGTTTTACTAATATTTTTTTTTCTTCTCGTTTAAAATGAACGCAATTCCAGTTTTAGATCCTTCAGATCCTGAATTTGACAAAGATATTGCTTCATCCTTTTGAAAGAAACAAGAAGTAAAGGTTTAAATATCCCTTTGAATTTTGATTCTTCAAGTCGGGATTATAATCGCATTTCAATCGTAAAATTTTTGACTACTGTGGGTAATTAATGGCCAAGAGAAATGCCACTGTAAGAAGTAGTGTAAATATTGGGGATAATTCTGAGGATAATATAACAGAATAAACCTATTGAGGATAAGAGCAACAAGGAAAATTTGAATCAAAGAGTAATTGGGTGAGTGATGGATCCCCTGGGAAATATTCCAGTTCTTGAAAATGAAAAATTTATAAAAACCTTTTTTTAGACAATTGAGAAGGGTAAAAACATTGCTAGGCTGGTCAGACTCGCAGGTGATAGATGCAGTACCACTTAGAGTAACAGGGCCATTACTTAATTTTTTGAGGATAGAGATTCCTCCAATATTATAAATCTAGAAGAACTTGAAAAGGAATTGACGCAGGCATATTTACCAGGAAAGACAGCTGGAAAGAAATTCAAAGATTTAGCTGAATTGAGGCAATCATCCAATGAAACAGTGTATCAGTTTTATAAGAGGGTGAAGATTGCCACAAAATCATATCGATCTGGATATGGCGGATTAGTAGGTTTTTCTGATATTATAGGCCTGGATTGTTTTATTGAAGGCAAGAGACTAAATATTAAGAGATATTTATTAGAACACCAGGATGATTATAATTCCCTCTCTGAAGCGTATAAGATAGCGCAGCGTTTATGTCCAAGATAAAGCTCAGAATCCAAGGGAAATCAAGGGTTTAAAGCTTAAATTTCGTGGACCATATATAATTTTAAAAGTTTTAAAAGGTTCCCTATTCTTAGTACAAGAACTTTCAGGGACTTCTGTAAGAAGAACAGTAAATGGTCGTCTGATAAAGCCTGTAAAGGATTCAGAAACTTTCTTACGTTTGAATCCTATTTTTCAGAAAAAAAAATTGATATGATTAATAAATTCAATATTGCTAATAGTAAAGTAAAATCTAAAGACTAAGAGAAAAGTAGCAACGGCTATAGCTTACGTCAACGTCCGGGTGAGAAACTTTTGGTTGTTCAAAATTGTCTTGAGCAACCAGTAATAACAAATAAATCAATATCGGAGGAATCAAGAATCGTAGAATTGGAGTTAGAGAATCGTGGGCATATGAGAATCGATTCAACATCATCTGTATACCAGCTTCCAGTGAAGACTCCAGTAGTACTCCAGAAATAATGGAGGATAGCTCCGTTTCTAGCTAACAACCTGATGTTCAATGGAGCCTAGTCTAGTTAGTGTAGAAGTAGATAAAGGGGAAATAGAGGTTAAGGCAGGCTCAAGTGGAGAATCAAGTAGTCTTAGGAGAAGCAATAGGAAAACAAGAAATAAACCTCCAAGTTATTATAGAGAGTATTGAAACAATTATAGAGATAAGTAGAGTAAGATGATTGTAGAGATTAGTATGTTATTGCAGTACAAACGGTGTTGGGAATTGATGTTAAGTCAAAATGAGGATGTAGCTAGTTTTTATGCTGATTAACTGGACAGGAGAAATGCTTTCTTTGAAATAGGAAAAATAGAAAGATAGAAATGACAAGCGAAAGATGTGTGACCAACCTGACCAACCAAATGATGTATTTACTTCCTTTTGATATCTTATAAATAGTAAAAGGACCGAATAATTTGGAAAAAGAAAGAATTAAAGCTTTGGGTAAAAGGAAAGTAAAGGAAAATCTCATTGTGTTGCAGTTGAAGATCATCATTTTTGTTTAAGTGTTCTGTTCAAATTTAAGTTCTTTTAAAAGATATTCTGACGATGTGCAAATTTTCCTATTAGGTGTAGCTATGCGACTTTTATGCGAACTTAGCATGACAATATAAAGTGAAAAGAAAGTGCCAATTGGTAAAATATTTTCTTGTGTCTTGTTGATTCAGTTTTAGTGTCAGTATTTTATTTTATGTTCTTGTTAAGTGTACCTTTGTTTGAGGATAGAAAACCGCTTTTTTTGTTTTTTTTTAAAAAAGATTTTGAAAACCCCGGGGAAAATCTGTAAACTTTGGAAATAGGTTTTTCTTGGTTAAAACCAATAATTAAAATTCTAAGTATATGTCAAAAGGTTCATTTCCTAGTTAAAATCCCATTTCCTTGATAACTAAATTAATTCTGAATATTTGCTGTATTTCCTGGAAGTTGACAGATTAAGGTGGAACAGTTCTGTCAAATGCCCGGATGTGTATCTGCATATTGTGCTGAATATAAGTTACCAATTTAGATTATTTGAGTCAGTTCGAATTCTGTATCTGTCCTCGCCATATGTACATTCACTGTATTATATGTATAAATAAACATTTTATACTCTAAATATAAACTATGTGATGGTTAGAGACTCTAGACATCCTCCACGGTAGAACCCAGATAATAGGCTAACGCTACCATAAGGCCCTAAAGAGAAGAAGTCTTACTTCACAGAGAAGTGAACACAGAAACTTTGCAGTACGCTCGTTTTGCTTTTACGTTCCTTTGAATGGTAATACCACAAAGATGTTTATATGATCAACAGGTAACATGCTACTCGCGTGACAAGCAAGGAGTTGGCCCACGTCATGAACTATTAGTTTTACGCTGGCATTATCTTTAAGCACTATCATCTCTGGAAATTTGACTCTGGCTTATCTAACACTATCACCATTGAATATTTTCGATACTCCAAAGAAATTCAATCTCTCATTGCCACAACAACGCTCGCATACATTTCGCATTGATGTCACTATTAGTGCTAATTTCGCAATTCAATATTTGTCCTCGTCAGCATTAACTGCTAAGACAACTCTATCATATAGACATACTTTCTCGAAATAGTCCATCTTTAATTTTTTTTAAATAAGACATATGCGTTTACCCTTCCAGTGCACAATTAATAATTATCAAAAAACATAGAATAAACCAAGTATTGTCGACGACCAACCACAAAGTGCCAGTGGGGTGGCCGCATAAGAAGAAAAACAAAACTATATTCACCAAAGATTGCATGATATTTTAAGACATGAAAAAAAAGTTTAAAAATATCTAAGTCTTTTTTTCATTCTAAAAAAATGTTAAGAATAAAAAATGATTAAGATTTGCCTCAAGGGCTAAGCTCGCAAACTACCCGAAGGCAGTTTTTTTGTGCCCATTTTAGTTTTCACATTGCACTTTACCGTCCCATGAAGGTCGAAGTTAAAAAATATTTCACGTATTGAATTCAATTGTTCAAGAACGGGTAGTAGGGAGGTGTGGTTTTTTAAAACCAAAGATGATATATGAAATATAAACACATATAACATAGTGTCAATATAAATTCAATGGACGTGGTCAGACGTATTACAATTTTTGGAGATCAAAACATTTTTCATTAACCTTCAAAGAATATTTCTGTCCAGTATGCATCTCAAATTACCGTGGTATGCATATTCTCAGGAGCATGCTAAAAATCATGCCCGGAAAAAGATCACTGATAACACTTACCAAAAATCCAATTGAAAAATCAGTTACGCAAATAGCTTGTTACGATATTGTGACGCTTAACATCGGTTGACCAACGTCCCAGAAACAATACATTGAATGCCATAGAATGTATTTCTAAAATCATAATATTTCCAATGAATTGTTGGCTCAGTCACATAACGTGTCGTTCTTTTACAATAGGAAATCATTGGTCTCATGTTCGATTCCTATATCAAACACAAATTTCATAAAATCAATGGAAAACTGCTTAGAAGCTAAAAAAGTGTTGTTGGAAAAGAAAACATGTCGCCATCTATATCTATAGTTAACCTTAACGCCACGTATGACTTTAGTTATGTAGATGGCAACACTAGTGGAATCGCTGCCAAATCCTGTTTATGATCCTAAGCCACTAAGGAACAAAAGAGTAAGCCCTAAAGGGCCCGTTAAATAGATTGACCCAATACTACTAAGATCACGGATAAGTGTTTGTTTGTTTGTTTATTTTTTCGCATGGGTGATAGTATCGAACCTATGGTCCTAGAAAATTGGCAAAGGACTGGTTTGAACCTAATTTTAAAAATCTAGATCCCTTTTTAAGTAGCCAAAAATATAAGGGCAACAGCCGTTCCCCCACGCCCCTTTATTTCCCAAAAACATCCGATTGACATTTCACGATATCTTTTTGGTTTAACACTGGATTTGGGATGATTTCTCAAGGCGAAAATTTCCAGGAGGGAGGAAAGTTCCCGGAAAGAATTTTACATGAGGAAAGAGGGGGATTTCCTGGTATGATTTAAAAAATGACCAGAAATTAAATAAAAAAAGATTAATTTCAACTGAAAGTAAGGATCAAAATTTAATTTAAAACGAATGAAATTATTCCGTATATGAGGAGAGCGGCCCCCTTCTCAATCCCTCTCTCTTAATGTTAAGTTTTGACGTTTGTCGCAACTTAAAGTACAACTCCTGAAACACAAGTGCTGTTGAATTTGAATGAGAAGTATTTCTAAGGAAACTTAACACTTTAGCGCAAAGAACCTGGGACTGAAGAGGGGGCAGCATCCCTTATAAATGGAATAATTACTCTTCATTTTAATTTGTAATTTTGCCCCCAAGTTTCAGTTGTAAAAACTTTGTGTGTGTGTGTGTGTGTTTTTTTTTATATGATTGAGCCAATCAGGTTTTGTGTTCTTTTCACTGATGATTTGCTTGCGAAAGTACGTCACACAAAAAAAAAACGGAACAAAAACACACTTTTTAACACAGGTGTATGGGACATTAATTTCTTTGTTCTCTCTGGCCAAACTACACCTTCATTCTCTTTAGAATTACGGTAATTACTGTCACTTGGCTAAAAGTCTCCCAAGCTACCCAAGTTAACCAAGGATACGAGTGCTGTCAATTCAAAGAAATTTCGGAGGTGGGGGGTGGTGTTTCTCAATATCTAAGGGGAGGGGCAATTGTGATTTTTCCCATGAAAATACCAAAATATGGTATTTCTCGAAAGCAAAAAATGTAAGTGACAAATGTCCCCCTGCCCCCCTCAATTGGTAATGCTATAAAATTTATGGTTTACAATTTAGTGATATTTTGAAATTCTTTGTATACTGGATGCTTAGAGCATGTTCACCTCAGAAACAACTACATCTTAATAACTGTCGAAAAACACAAAACAGGTTTTTGAGTCATTCAATTGTGGTATACATTTCATTTTATTGTACATACCGCTTTTTGTTTTACTGTTGCCAAAATTAACTAATAGTAATGAAATACCAATTTCCTGGATGCTCAGACGTTGTCAATATTGTTACTCGCAAGTTCAAGACTAGCAGTTAGTTTTTTTTTTTTTTTTTTTTTTTTTTTTTTTTTTTTTTTTTTTTTTTTTTTTTTTCAGGGAATAAAAATCTTGAGTAATCTGATTATTTTTTAAAGGACCTAAGCATAAAAATCAAGGAATTAAAGTAGTTATTTGTGTTCAATTCCATCCAAACTTTAGTTTAACCTGTCATCATTCGTACCTCAAACAGCCAACTCATATCAAGTCCGTTGCCAAGACTACTGCATTCCCAAAAACATTCTAATTTTTTCAAGTCTAAATATTTATTCTTATTAGCGAAAAATATTAGTCATGAAACTAGATGTTCATATGCACTTCGAAGTATGTGTGATATTTCAGCTTGAGTTTATATATATATATGTATATATATATATATATATATATATATATATATATATATATATATATATATATATATATATATATATATATATATATATATATATATATATATATATATATATATATATATATATATATATATATATATATATATATATATATATATATAAACAATTTTTTTCACTGAAAGTAAGGAGCGCCATTAAAACTTGAAACGAACGGAAATTTTTCCGTATATGAAAGAGGCTGTCCCCTCCTCAACGCCTCGCGCTTTACGCTAATGTTTCTTATTGTTTTAAAAAATAAAGTTGTGAGGAATAGGCAGACTTTATCGTAAAGAGCGAGGTGTTTAGGTGGGGCCAGTCCCTTTCATATACGGAATAATTTTTGTTCGTTTTAAGTTTTAATGGCGCTCCTTACTTTCAGTCAAGAAAACTGTTTTTTTTTTATTTAATTTCTGAACATTTTTTAATTAATGCAGAATTTTATTTTGGCTCACCGTACATGAATAATTAAAACAGAATTTATGTATTAATTTTACTTTTTTGGCTAAATGGCTTTCTCGAAAGTTGTTTAATTTTAGTTACGAACGTTTTTATTAGTAATAAATATACGTAACTTACGAATTAACTTGCGTAACGAGCTTCTATATTCGTATATTTTTATTAAGTATATTAGAGGGTTCGCCTCCTAGTCAATACCTCACTTTTTACGCTAAAGTTCAAATTGTTTTCCAATTCTTTAAGAATGACCCCTTAATCACACAAAAGCCATAAATAGATAGCTCTTATGCGTAAAGACCAAGGTATTGACTAGGGGGCGAGCCCAATCATATACGTAATAGTTTCAATTCGTTTTAAGTTTCGATATTGAAAAGCTTTCAGTTGAAAAGTTTTTCAGTTGAAGACTTCTTTTTTATTTTATATCTGATCTTTTTTAAATAATGCTGGAAAATCCGGTGCCCCCTTCATAGCAATGTCCCTTTCCCCATGAAGACTTAGTGATAAATTCTGGAATTATCTATAGAAACCTTAATAGTGTAGCTAGGAACACCTATGAGATAAAGAGATTAACGCGGGAAATGGTTTCATGGGAATTACAAATGTGACAGCGCAGGGATGCCAAAACAAAGGAACACGCAGAAATTGCGTTTTAGGGGATCTGAAAAGGATCTGTTGAAATTTCCATGCTTAGCCAGGGTACTGACATTGTCCTTGGCTTTTAGAAAATCTCCCAAAGTGTAGGAACTTCAAACTGTACTTCGATAACTTTTATACTGGCATCGATCCCACTCGGGGTTCGGGTTGTATGTCAAACCAAGTCATGTGGTACGATACGCAGCAGCAGAATAAGGGGCACCGTTTTAGAAACCGACGACAATGTGAAGAAAAATGGACTTGGATCATTCAACTTCTGTCTTGGAATTCATTTAGGAGTATTATAGGCAGCGCAATAGTGCCACCTATTAAAGAGCAATGTGGGCACAATGTATTTTTTTTGGTGTGTTTTATATCAGGGTGCGCTGTATCGGAGGAGTTGTCGTAGGAGTTTCGAAAAGGGCTCATTTGATTGAAAATTTAAAGGAATAGTACCCTTTTTAATAGTCGAAACTGATTGGAGGGCAATGAACCCGTGTCCCACACCCGTTATTTCCCCAAACACATCCAATCAAAATTTTGAGACAGCCTTTATGTTTAACGTAGTTGAAAGGTCCGAAAATTATGTCTTTGAGGGTGACACCACCCCCACAGCCATCAGGGTAAGGATTTTAAGTTACGCCGTGGGGGCATATGAGGTTTATATAAAAAGGGTGATCATATAAACTTCGGAGGGGACTAATTGGACTGCTAATCAGAAGTTTTAGTGCCCTTTTTAAGATTCAGAGTGAATCTGAATTTCCATTTGATTGGATTGTATAGCTTTCCCTTTTAAGAGTCAAACACTATGGAGAGCCAAAATGCCTCCCCTCCTCCCTGAGATCCTCTTATCCCGAAAAGTATTGAACTGAAATTGTGAGCTAGCCATTTTGTTACCAACAGTCCAAAAATCATATAACAGTGTCATTAGGGTGGACACAATCCCCCAGAGCCCATGGACAAGGGTTATAAGTTATGCCTCGGGGCATACAAAGTTTTTATGGAACGGGTGGTTATATAATCTTTGGATCGGATGGAGCTCATTTTTGGAAGTCGAATGTTTTTTAAGAGTCGAAAGCCCTTTTAATAGTAAAAAATGAATGGAGGGCAATCAGCCCACCCCCCAGACTATCATTCCCAAAACATATCCGATCAAAATTTTAAAAAATCTTTTTGTTCGGCCTTGTTGAAAGGTCCAGTAATTATGTTTTTGGGGGTATCAACTTCCTCAAAGTCTTCAGGACAAGTGCTCTAAGCTAGGCAATTCGTCCATTATTTACACGTAGTATATGTTATTGAGAAAGGTATTTATGTTTGAACTTTACTTTCCAAGAAGACGAAGGGCTTTCCGTTAAGCCTTTCAGAGAATGTTTAGGGGAGTGTAGAACTAAATCAAAACATATTACGTGCATAAGGATTGTCAAAAGGGTGTAACACGGGAATAACTGAGTATATTAGTTTGGAAAATTCAGAAAATTATAAGGGATATGATCAGAAAGTAATATTTACATTCTACCAATGCTACTATAACTACCACCACTACTATTTCCAGACTACACCATTTACAGAATTGAGGGGGAATTTAAACTAAATGAAAAGTTGCTAAGTGCATGCAAATTGTCAAAACAGCGTATCTCAAGAATTGATTTGGGTGGGTATTAAGTTGGAACTTTCGGAGAACGCTAAAAGGGGAAGATCACGTGACAAAAGGCAATATGTACACACTACTGCTAATACTACTCTTACTGCCAAAAAGAAACTTTCAGAAAGGAAGTTTTTCAAAGGATATTAAAGGCCATTTTAAACTTAAGATAAGCAGATGCAAGTACCTTTTAAAATTCAAACTCAAAAGAACCAGGAATTACTATTAAACAATAAATGAAACCCAAAACGAACAGAAATGAAATAAAGAATCATAGCAAAAAAATATACAACAAGTAATAATATAAATGAATAAATAAATCTTAAAGCGAGTAATACTTAAATTGAATATGCAAATCAAGCTTAAAATGAAAGAAAACATATTTTGCTATTGAAGCACAAATCAAACCCAAAACGAACAGAAATTAAATAAACAATCAATGCAAACAAACATACAATAGATACTAATGTAAATGAAAACATAAATCTTAAAACGAGTGAAACGTAGTTTGAATATGCAAATCAAGCTTGAAACGAACAAAAATCGCTACAAACAAGAGTTTGGGTATCGCCTCACTGCAGAAGCCTAAAACCTACTGCGTCATTGGTGCTTTACTGAAAACAAATTTTATTACGAAATATTTTCTAACTGATGCGATCTCTTTTGACTCCTAAATTTGAACTAGAACTTTCAATTTCCAATCAAATGAGCCCTCTTTGAAGTTTGTACGAGCATCCCTTCCATAAGAATCATACATGCCCTCAGGGCATAGCTTACAATGCCTGCCCCATGGCCCTAGGGGGTTGTGTCGATACCGGAGTTTTTGTTATATGATCTTTGAACTATTTTTAATAAAATAGCTATCTCAAATTTTATCGGATGCATTTTTGGAAAAAAGGTCGTGTGGGGGGGCTGGTTGCCCTCCGATATCTTTTTGACACTTAAAAAGTGAACTAGAACTTTCAATTTCCAATCAAATGCGCCTTCTCTGAAGTTTATACGAGCATACCTTCCATAAGAACCATATATGCCCCAGTGCATAATTTATAACCCTTGCCCTGAAGACTGTGGGAGGAGTGTCCTGCTCAAAGTTATAATTTCCAGAACTTTCAACTATGTTGAACTAAATGACTATCTACAAATTTTGATTGGATGTGTTTGGGGAAATGGTGGGCTTGGAAGGGGTGTTAGTTGCCCTCCAATCACTTTCGACTATTAAAAACGGCACTAGCCATTTGAATTTCTAATCTAATGAGCCTTTTTAAAGTTTCTGCGACAACGCTTTCTATAAAAACCTTATTTGCCCCAGGCAAAACTTACAACCCTTGCCCTTGGAACTGTGGGGGGGGTTGTCATCCTCAAAGACCTAATTTCCAAAATTTTCAAATACGTTGAACAAAATGGCTATCTCAAAATTTTGATTGGATGTGTTTGGGAAAAGGTGGGGGTGAGAGGGGGGTTAGTTGCCCTCCAATCACTTTCGACTAACCCTTTGAATTTCCAATCGAATGAGCCCTTTTTGAAGTTTCTACGACAAAGCATTCTATAAAAACCTTATATGCCCTCAGAGCATAACTTACAACCCTCCCCTGAGGGCTGTGGGGGGAATTTTCTCCTCAAAAGCATAATTTCTAACTGAAAATTGCTATCTCAAACAAAATGGCTATCTCAAAATTTCGATTGGATGTGTTTTAAGAAAATGGTGGGTGTGAAAGGGGTGTTAGTTGCCTTCCAATCACTTTTGACCCTTAAAAAGGGCACTAGAACTCTGGATTTCCTATTGAATGAGCCCTCTTTGAAGTTTATGCGATGACCCCTTCCATATGAAGTGCCTTTAGGGGACAAAAATAATAGAACATTGTAGCCGTATGGTCTTTACTATTTGCAACGTTATCCTCTGATAACTGTAACAACTCCGAAATTTGGGATTTTCAAGAATAAACATTAGCAAATATTAAACCGTCAATCCTTATTCATTTGTTCTTTTTAGTAATCTTGGTTATTGTAATCTTTTCGAATATATGAGAAATAAAAACAGATTGCTTAAATTTAAAATTGTTTTCAGGAAATTGCAACTGAATTTCTTGTCATCAGAATGCATTGGGGGCGTTAGCCTTATTTCTGTTTACGATAATTTCTGTTTGTTTTCAGTTTGACTTGGTTGTTTTTTGTAATTTCTGTTTGTTTTGGGTTTCACTTATTTATTTATAGTGATGCGTGCTCGTTTCACAATTGACTTTATTCTGATCGTCTTTGATTGCAATAAGCTTCTACTGTTGAAAGAAAAACTTCTACTGTTGAATTTTTGAAATTAATTATGAGAAAAAAAAACAATAGCAATACTTTTTCCATCAGGAAGAACATTATTGCACTCATAGCTATTTTTACATTTTTTTTTTTAAGTGATCTCACCTCAAATAGACGGGAAAGATACTATAAAACATGACCACTGTCAAAAACTTGAGTATGAATCTTATTGAACACGCCATTAAATATCCACTTTCCTTTTAAATATCCATGGGATGGGCTTGAATTTAGAGTCTGTCTCACATATATTTGTACTGTATGACTGAGCTTCACCAAGCTAAGGAGCCTGTTTGTTTGATAAGCCCTTGCTAACAACAAAAAAAAAATTTTTAAACAAGAAAAACGGGTTTTAATTTTCTATAAAGCAGTGAAATACAAAGCAATTAATTATGCACAAAAGCTCCGAATATTTCGGCCCCACATCCGGGAGCCTTTCTCAACGGAAAAAAAATAAAATAAAATAAATAAATAAAAAAAACAAAAAACTTAACTTACATCACAATACTAAACACATAAAGAGAAAGAAAAAAAAAAAAAGAAAAAATATAAATAAATAAGAAACAAAACTCACATATTAAATAAACACTTCCATGCACTGAATGTCTATAATGATTCAACTCGCCTCCTCCCAGTGTATAAATGGAAATATATTAAATAAACACTTCCATGCACTGAATGTCTATAATGATTCAACTCGCCTCCTCCCAGTATATAAATGGAAATCTATCAAAAATGAAGAATATATTTATACTTAGACCAAACAATAAAAGGTCAACTAACCCCCCCGGCCCATAACCCCTAATTAAATTTCACAAGTTCATCAACCAATTTATGAATTATAAATTGAATGGATTCGTTTGGTTGCAAGCTTAGCTGCAGTTCGTTTACTTTTCTCATCATTTAACCCATTCTGACCTTTGTTCGCAAGGTCATCTTTCGTTTCAGAAATATTATTAAAATCAGTACTGGTTGAATATCTTGCCTGCATTTTAATTAAACTATTATAAATTGAATTGATCCCAAATTCCCCTTCATCTCTATTTATACTAGTACCCCCATATATTATCTTTTTTATTTCTATAATTTCCCTGAAGCTTTGTAAAAGTCCTACAGACGTATCTACTATTTTTGTTTGATCAAATAACATACTGTGATGAGGAAAATTATAAAGATGTTCTGCAACAGCTGACTCAAACGTTTCTGGTGTTTTGTTTTGTGTTTAGAGCGCAATCTATTGCATTCTTGTGTTGTTGTAGCCTATTTTCTAAAGTTTGTTGCGTTCTTCCCACATAAAATTTACCACAAGAACATGGAATTTTGTATACTCCCTTTTGCAAATTTCTCGGTACCTTGTCTTTCCCTTTATTTAACACGAGCTTATATTATGTCCTGATTTAAATGCTGTATTTATATTATGTTTTTTTTTAATTCTCTTCTTAATTTTTGTGATAAAATTGGTATAAAAGGCAAAGTTATGTAATTTGTTTCTTGATTTGACCCATCTTCTTCTAATATTTTTGGTTCCGTCAACTTTTTTTCCTTTTTTCAATTATTTGAGAAATCATATTTTCCGGATAGCCATTACCTATTAGAATATCCTTAATAAAAATTAGTTCATTTCTTATGTATCCTGGTGATGCTAATTTTTAATACCCTATCAACTAAAGAAATAACCACACCCCTTTTTACCTGGATTGGATGATTTGATGTGAAAGACAAATAACGGTTGTTACTAGTCGGTTTACGGTAAATTGAAAATGCTAGTTCGTTATTATTTCTATGGATCAAAATATCTAGAAACGGTAACTTATTCTCTGTTTCCTTTTCAATTGTAAAAATTAATTCTCCTCCCAAATTATTTAAAATGTTCCAAAAAACCTTCAATTTCTGATTCCCCGTAATTCCAAATAACTAAAATATCATCCATATATCTGCCGCAAAATTTAGGTTTTAAAAAATATGTTTCTATAGCTAAATTTTCAACATACTCTACATAAATATTTGCTAACAACGGACTTAAAGGCCCTCCCATTGCTAAACCCCTAATTTGATGGTAAAAATTATCTCTAAACGTGAAATAGTTAGTATACCTGCTAGTTATTCTGACTAAATTTAATATAGTTTCCAGTTCAATTCCCGAAGGTAATTCTTCTATCTCATTTTTTCGTTCCTCAAGTTTTTTGGATAAAATACTAAACGATTTATCAAAAGGAAAAGCATTTATTAATGGAAAAGCAGTGTGGTCTAAGAAATTATTCCTTGCTAACAAATTTTGCTGTTCCTGTTTTATTATATTGTACGGTTTTATACATTAAGGTTGGTATCGCAAACTTAGAGCAGCATAGAAAATCAGCAACTCCATGCTTCCACAAGTGCCAACACATTAGGAAAAAGTTCAAAAGTGAAAAAAAGAAAAAAAGGAAAATATAAGATTAAACTTGAACATTAATCTACAGGAAAAATAAGAAAAAAAGCAAATGAACAAAAAAAATGACTGAATTTCCAGTTGTGTACTATAAAGAATGTGATTCTCATGGGAGATCTGTTTCATCTACTTTTTGGTAAGTTTTTGTATTTTACCATATTTACACGAAGTGTGAGCCTCTACGCAAATATTAGAATCGACTTGACAAAAATATATTGATGTAAAGTTGCAAGACGTCACCTTGCAAATGGAATGGCTCAAGACCTTTGAAAAATTAAACATAGCTGGAGGATTAAGGTTTAATTTATTGGAAAACTTTTCCATGCGGCAGGCTTGACTTAAAAGCTGTCACAATGGGCATATTTTAGAATAGTATCTTAGCTCATTGTAGTTGTCTGGGACTAGCTCTAAACATACCTGTAATCACCCTTGGTACTAGTTTGAAAGATGATACGGGGTTAGCCCCAGATAGTAGGCTCTGAACTAAAAGATTAAATATCGTTAATCGATTCTCCGGAGCCCCTATGCTCAAATAATGAATGCTTTTTACGTTAAAACACTATTACAGTGAACGTAAGAGGGGAATGATTCCCAATGGAATTTATATCCAGCAATAGTGTATTTTCTTTGAATTTTTTTTCTTTCCATTATTATAAAATATGGACTGTGAAAAAAGTAATAAGATAAAAAAGATATACATTTCAAAATTAGGAATAGTGGACATATTGCTCGCTACTAATTGAGTGATTACTTTAATTAAATTAAAAATCACATAAAAATAGTATGTTCATGTGAAAAAAAGGACTAAAGCAAGATAAATAAACACAAAGGGATTCCAGATGAAACAAAAGCATTTTGTTCAAGTTGAAAAAGCTGAATACATAGGAAAGTTTGGTTTGCTTGGGTTAAGTATCCTCTGAAATAATATCTGTAACAGAAAAGAAGAACAGTATAGTTAATGCTAAATAATGTCTGTATCTAACAATGAACATCCTGCAAAGCAAAGCTTAAATGTAATTGTGAAAAATACGCATCAGAAACCGAGTAAGTAAGGCTGTGGAATTTGTCTTAAGTCTCACTTTCATTACGGCAAATTACAATTAAACATTTTATCTTTGAACACATCTATTGCCTAAGTATTTCTAATGATAAGATGTTTCCAATCCTAATTCTATTCAGTAGGCCTGATTTCTTTATTGGGAGCTAAAAGAGGTAACGTGTTTGCGTTTATGACAACACTGTACTGATACCGCTCAAAGAGACTGTATTTCTATATTCCTATATATACTATATTTCTTTGTCCCTGCATTATAGTATGATATAGTACTTAAGCTAAAATTAAGTTACTTGCTCCTACGCTTTGCTCATTTCCAGCATTTTTGCTGCTTTTCGTTGAGTATATTATTGAAATTAGAGGTTCTCCGCATGGTCAAGTTTCATCGCATGGTCAAGTGGGATCGCATGGTCAAGTTTCAGGAGCTCCTAAATAGCCCTATTTTAATTGAATCTAAGGACATTATGTAAGGGAAAATTTTCTTCTAACCTAAGCCTTTCTTTCCCCAGGAGGTCAGGGGATGCGTGATTCAGAATATATACTTACCGTTGCATATTATGGTATTTTATAAATCTGAAAAATTGGTTCACGGCACAGGTCATTGAGTGTCATACTTAGGTGTAAAACAGTTTAAAAGGTTTTGATTTTGTTTCCCAATATTTACTTAGAACTACTGCAAAGCAGCCTTACATAATTTTTTCTCTTAATTGGTATAAGAGGAAATGCCAGCACCTGGCCTGACTCTATTTGTCTAGAAAGATTATCTTGTAAGCCCTCTTTACCATTTACCATCTCAGTTGAGTTTCGTGTTATGCAAGGTTTAGTCTTAGGACTAGTTCTATTCTTAATTTACGTTCATGATCATTCTGCTGTGGATGTAAGCCAAGAACCAATAGTCTGTGGTCGTCTGTTTCAATCACAATGTTTACTACTACTACTACTACTACTACTAACAACTCACCGCAGCGCAAGCCGCCTGAGGCCTAACACAGCTACGCACGCTCCTCCTCCACCCCAATCTATTCAAAGCCTCCCTTTTTACACCCGCCCACGAAGTTCCCATTTCCTTTAAATCTTTCTTTATGACGTCCTCCCACCCCAGACGGGGACAACCTGCTTTCCGTTTAGCCCTAGATGGTTGGCCGAAAAGAACAATCTTCGGCAATCTGCCATCCTTCATCCGCACAACGTGCCCTAGCCACCTCAACCTTTCTTTCATTATAGCCCTAGAGAGCGGTATTGAACCACATTTTTCGTATAGCCTATTTTTTGAAATACGGTCAGTCAGCCGGGTACCCAGAACAATCCTTAAGCAATTTTCTCTGGAAAACATCTAGCAAATCTTATTCCGCTTTTTTTCGGAGCGTCCATGCTTCAGAGCCATATTTGACCACTGTCATCACTGTAGCTTCTAATATTCTAATCTTGGTTTGCAGACTTATCTTCCTATTCTTCCAGACTTTTTTTTAACTGTGAAAAAACACCCTACATGCCCCAAATTGCAAACCTCAATCTGAAGATGAGAGTAGTGCCCTAGTTGCTTTCGCTCAGTATCTTTGGGGCTGCTATTAGATTGGATCCTGAGATCCATATTAATTTCATATTTTTTTTTGAAAGAGTAATTGTTTGAGATTGATCTTGTCTTTGGAATTGGATATTATGCTGGGTTAGTATCCTTTACTGCTATTTTTACCATTCTTTCTATAATTTATTCCAGTGAATTTATTGTAATATCCATTACAAAACAGAATGTAATTCATGTAATCAAGTTTTAGGACACTGTGAGGTTCATTACTTATCTGCATCGCCCGATCAACCAAAGATATAACCATTCCTCCTTTATAAACAGGGAGGAGGAGGGGTAAAAAGAGAAATGCGTTTTCCATTGTTATATATGGGTTTCCCATAATTAATAAAAAAAACTGATGGCCGGGGAGAGTTCTTGAAAATTTGAAGTTTTTGGAAAAAGCAGTTCATGAATTGTTGAACTGTTTTTATGGCAAATATCATAGACAGCGCGCTAGCGCTGCCTAAGTAAAGAACGTGTGGGCACAATGTGTTGTTTTTTTTTTTTTTTTTTTCTTCATACCCGGGCACTTCGTATCGAAGGAGTTGTCGTAGAAAGTTCGAAAGGGATCATTCGATTGCAAATTGGAGTGGCTAGTGCCTTTTTTAAAAGTAGAAAGTGATTGGACGGCAACTAGCCCCCTCCCACGCCCATCATTCCCCAAAACACATCCAATCAAAATTTTGAGATAGCCATTTTGTTCAGCGTAGTTGATTTCCAGATAGAAAATATCTTTTTGAGGAGGACACTCCCCACACAACCCTCGGGGTAAGGGTTTTAAGTTATGCCCTGGGGGCATATAAGGTTTTTATAGAAGGTGTTGTCGTAGAAACTTCAAAAAAGGCTCATTCGATTGGAAATTCAAAGAACTAGTACCCTTTTCAATAGTCGACAGTGATTGGAGGGCAACTAGCCCCCCCCACACGCCCATCGTTCCCCAAACACATCCAATCAAAATTTTGAGATAGCCATTTTGTTCAGCGTAGTTGATTTCCAGATAGAAAATATCTTTTTTAAGCAGGATACTCCCCCAAAACCCTCAGGGCAAGGATTTTAAGCTATACCCTGGGGGCATTTAAGGTTTTTATAGAAGGCGTTGTCGTAGAAACTTCAAAAAGGCTCATTTGATCGGAAATTCAAACGGCTAGTGCCCGTTTTAATAGTCAAAAGTCATTGGAGGGCAACTATCCCCCCCCTCGCGCCAATCATTCCCAAAACACATCCAATCAAATTTTTGAGATAGCCATTTTGTTCAGCGTAGTTGCTTTCCAGATAGAAAAATATGTTTTTGTGGAGGACACTCCCCTACAACCCTCGGGGCAAGGGTTTTAAGTTTTTTATGTTTTAAATTTTTTATGTCTTTGAGAAATTAAGAATTGAAATGGAAGCTTTTTTTTCATTTTCATTGGTAAAATTCAAAATTGAGCTAACTCTTTCTCTTCTTTAAGAAATTCGGAGGAGAAACTGAACATTTTGCACTTCTTCGAGAAAAACTCAGAATTAAAGTGGAGCTCCTTATCTTCATGGCGAATATTCACGATCAAAGTATAAATTTTTCTAGCTTCTATGAAAAATTGGAACAGAACTTTAAATTTTTCATCTCATTGAGAAAAATATCGGAACTGAATTTAAGAAAATTTAGAATTAAAGTGAAACTTTTTATCTTCATGGAACATAATCACAATCATAGCATAGCTTTTCCTATCTTCTATGGAAAAATTTAGAACAAAACTTAAATTTTTTAAGTCTTTGAGAATTAAGAACTTTAGTGAAAGCCTTCTTTCATTTTCATTGGCAAATTTCAGAATTGAGCTAACTTTTTTCTCTTATTTAAGAAAATTCAGAAGAGAACTTGAACATTTTTGCACTTCTTCGAGGAAAACTCAGAATTAAAGTGGAGCTCCTATCTTAAGGTGAATATTCATGATCAAAGTATTACTTTTTCTATCTTCTATGAAAAATTTGGAACAGAACTTTAAATTTTTTCATCTCATTGAGAAAAATCGGAACTGAATTTAAGGAAATTTAGAATTAAAGTGAAACTTTTTATCTTCACGGAAAATAATCACAATCACAGTATAACTTTTCCTATCTTCTACGGAAAAATTTAGAACAGAACTTTAAATTTTTTATGTCTTTGAGAAATTAAGAACTGCAGTGGAAGCCTTTTTCATTTAAATTGGTAATTTCAGAATTGAGCTAACTCTTTCTCTTCTTTAAGAAAATTCAGAAGAGCACTTGAACATTTTGCACTTCTTTGAGAAAACTCAGAATTAAAGTGGAGCTCCTTATCTTCTTGGTGAATATTCACGATCAAAGTATAACTTTTTTCTATCTTCTACGAAAAATTTGGAACAGAACTTAAATTTTTCATCTCTTTTCAACTACGCTGAACAAAATGGCTATCTCAAGTTTTGATTGGATGTGTTTGGGGGAATGATGGGCGTGGGGAGGGGCTAGTTCCCCTCAAATCACTTCGACTATTAAGAAAGGGAACTAGCCCTTTGAATTCCAAACGAATGAGCCTGTTTTGAAGTTTCTACGACAAAGCCTTTTATAAAAACCATATATGCCCCCAGGGCATAACTTAAAACCCTGCCCTGAAGGTTGTGGGGGGAGTGTCCTCCTAAAAAAACATATTTTCTATCTGGAAATCAAATAGCCTACGCTGAACAAAAATGGCTATCTCAAAATTCTGATTGGATGTGTTTAGGGGGAATGATGGGCGTGGTGGGGCTATTTGCCCTCCAATCACTTTCGACTATTAAAAAAAAGCAGGGCTCTAGCCCTTTGAATTCCAATTGAATGAGCCTGTTTTGAAGACTCTATGACAAAGCCTTCTATAAAAACCTTATATACCCCCAAGGCATAACTTAAAACCCTTACCCTGAGGGTTAGGGGGAGTGTCCTCCTCAAAAACACATTTTCTATCTGGAATACAACTACGCTGAACAAAATGGATATCTCAACAATTTTGATTGGATTGTGTTTGGGTAATGATGGGCGTGGGGGGTCTAGTTGCCATCCAATCACTGTTCGACATTAAAAAGGGCACTAAGCCTTTGAAGTTCCAATCGAATGAGCCAGTTTAGTTTTGAGATATACGACCACGCCTCTATACAAA
>CM051265.1:55823261-55856254 GCA_027921565.1 Artemia sinica
CGCTGAACAAAATGGATATCTCACAATTTTGATTGGATGTGTTTGGGTTAATGATGGGCGTGGGGGGTCTAGTTGCCCTCCAATCACTTTCGACCATTAAAAAGGGCACTAGCCCTTTGAATTTCCAATCGAATGAGCCAGTTTTGAAGATTATACGACAACGCCTTCTATACAAACCTTATATGCCCCCAGGCATAACTTAAAACCCTTGCTCCGAGGGTTGTTGGGGAGTGTCCTCCTCAAAAAGATATTTTCTATCTGGAAATCAGCTAACGCTGACAAAATGCCTGTCTCAAAATTTTGACTGGATGTGTTTGGGGGGAATGATGGGTGTGGGGGGGGGGGGGGGGGGGGCTAGTTGCCCTCCAATCACTTTCGACTATTAAAAAGGGCACTGGCCCTTCGAATTTCCTATCGAATGAGCCTTTTTTTGAAATTTCTACGACAAAGCCTGCTATAAAAATCCTATATGTCCCCAGGGCATAAGTTAAAACACTTTCCTCGAGGGTTTATGGGGGAGTGTCCTCCTCAAAAACCTATTTTCTATCTAGGAAATCAAATACGTTGAACAAAATGGCTATCTCACAATTTTGATTGGATATGATTGGGGGAAGATGGGCGTGGGGGGAGGCTAGTTGCCCTCCAATCACTTTCGACTATTAAAAAGGGCACTAGCCCTTTGAATTCCCAATCGAATGAGGCTTTTTTGAAGTTTCTACGACAACCCTTCCATAAAACCTTATATGCCCCCAGGGCACAACTTAAAACCCTTACTCTGAGGGTTGTGGGGGAGTCTCCTCCTCAAAAAACACATTTTCTATCTTGAAATAAACTACGCTGAACAAAATGGCTATCTCAAAATTTTTATTGGATGTGTTTGGGGGAACGATGGGCGTGGGGGGGGGGGGGGTAGTAGTAAACCTCCAATCAGTTTCTACTATTAAAAAGGGCACTATCCCTTTGAATTTCTAATTGAATGAGCCGGTTTTGAAGTTTCTACAACAGCGCCTTCAATAAAAACCTTATATGTCCCCAGGGCATAACTTAAAACCCTTGACCTGAGGGTTGTGGAGGAGTGTCCTCCTCAAAAACATATTTTCTATCAGGAAATCAACTACGCTGAACAAACTGGCTATCTCAAAATTTTGATTGGATGTGTTTGGGGGAATGATGGACGTGGGGGAGGGGCTAGTTCCCCTCAAATCACTATCGACTATTAAGAAGGGAACTAGCCCTTTGAATTTCCAAACGAATTAGCCTGTTTTGAATTTTCTACGACAGCGCCTTCTATAAAAACCTTATATGCCCCCAGGGCATAGCTTAAAACCGTTTCCCTGAAGGTTGTGGGGGAGTGTCCTCCTAAAAAACAAATTTTCTATCTGGAAACCAAATAGCCTACGCTGAACAAAATGGCTATCTCAAAATTCTGACTGGATGTGTTTGGAGGAACAATGGGCGTGGGGGGCTAGCTGCCCTCCAATCACTTTCGACTATTAAAAAGGGCACTAGCCCTTTGAATTCCAATCGAATGAGCCTGTTTTGAAGTTTCTACGACAACGCCTTCTGTAAAAACCTTATATGCCCCCAAGGCATAACTTAAAACCCTTGCCCTTAGGGTTGTGGGGGAGTGTTTTTCCACAAAAACACATTTTCTATCTGGAAGTCAACTACGCTGAACAAAATGGATATCTCACAATTTTGATTGAATGTGTTTGGGTTAATGATGTGCGTGGGGGGGGTCTAGTTGCCTTCCAATCACTTTCGACTATTAAAAAGGGCTAGACCTTTGAATTTTCAATCGAATGAGCCAGTTTTGAAGATTCTACGACAACGCCTTCTATAAGAACCTTATATATCCCTAAGGCATAACTTAAAACCCTTGCCCCGAGGGTTGTAGGGGAGTGTCCTCCTCAAAAAGATATTTTCAATAAAAACCTTATATGCCCCCTGGCATAACTTAAAACCCTTCCCTGAGGGTTATGGGGGAGTGTCCTCCTCAAAAACCTATTTTCTATCTGGAAATCAAATACGTTGAACAAAATGGTTATATCACAATTTTGATTGGATGTGATTTGGGGAAAGATGGGCATGGAGGGGATAGTTGCCCTCCAATCCCTTTCGACTGTTAAAAAGGGCACTAGCCCTTTGAATTCCCAATGGAATGATGCTTTTTTGAAGTTTCTACGACAACGCCTTCTATAAAAACCTTATATGCCCCCAGGGCATAACTTAAAACCCTTGCTCTGAGGGTTGTGGGGGAGTCTTCTCCTCAAAAACACATTTTCTATCTTGAAATAAACTACGCTGAACAAAATTGCTATCTCAGATTTTGATTGGATGTTTTTGGGGGAGCGATGGGCGTGGGAGGGCTAGTTAACCTCCAATCAGTTTCGACTATTAAAAAGGGCACTATCCCTTTGAATTTCTAATCGAATGAGCCTGTTTTGAAATTTCTACGACAGCACCTTCAATAAAAACCTTATACGCCCCTAGCGCATAAATTAAAACCCTTGCCCTGAGGGTTGTGGGGGAGTGTCCTCCTCAAAAACACATTTTCTATCTGGAAGTCAACTACGCTGAACAAAATGGATATCTCACAATTTTGATTGGGTGTGTTTGGGTTAATGATGGGCGTGGGGGTCTAGTTGCCCTCCAGTCACTTTCGACTATTAAAAAGGGCACTAGCCCTTTGAATTTCCAATCGAATGAGCCAGTTTTGAAGATTCTACGACAACGCCTTCAATAAAAACCTTATATGCCCCCAGCACATAACTTAAAATCCTTGCCCCGAGGGTTGTTGGGGAGTGTCCTCCTCAAAAAGATATTTTCAATAAAAACCTTATATGCCCCCAGGTCATAACTTAAAACCTTCCCTGAGGGTTATGGGGGAGTGTCCTCCTCAAAAACCTATTTTCTATCTGGAAATCAAATACGTTGAACAAAATGGTTATATCACAATTTTGATTGGATGTGATTTGGGAAAGATGGGCATGGGGGGGCTAGTTGCCCTCCAATCCCTTTCGACTGTTAAAAAGGGCACTAGCCCTTTGAATTCCCAATCGAATGAGGCTTTTTTGAAGTTTCTACGACAACGCCTTCTATAAAAACCTTATATGCCCCCAGGGCATAACTTAAAACCCTTGCTCTGAGGGTTGTGGGGGGAGTCTCCTCCTCAAAAACACATTTTCTATCTTAAAATAAACTACGCTGAACAAAATTGCTATCTCAATTTTGATTGGATGTGTTTGGGGGAGCGATGGGCGTGGGGGGGCTAGTTAACCTCCAATCAGTTTCGACTATTAAAAAGGGCACTATCCCTTTGAATTTCCAATCGAATGAGCCTGTTTTGAAGTTTCTACGACAGCGCCTTCAATAAAAACCTTATACGCCCCCAGCGCATAAAAACTTGCCCTGAGGGTTACCCTGCCTCTGAGGGTTTTGGCGTGGAGGGGGGCTAGTTGCCTTCCAATCACTTTCGACTATTAAAAAGGGCACTGGCCCTTTGAATTTCCTATCGAATGAGCCTGTTTTGAAGTTTCTACGACAAAACCCTTGCCTGCTATAAAAAAAACCCTATATGCCCCCAGGGCATAAATTAAAACCCTTCCTCGAGGGTTGTGGGGGACTGTCCTCCTCAAAAAGATATTTTCTATCTGGAAATCAGCTACGCTGACAAAATGCCTTATCTTAAAATTTTGATTGGATGTGTTTGGGGGAATGATGGGCTTGGGGGGGGCTAGTTTCCCTCCAATCACTTTCGACTATTAAAAAAGGGCACTAGCCCTTTTGAATTTTCCAATCGAATGAGCCTTTTTTCCTATCGGAAGTTTCTACGACAACGCCTTCTATAAAAGCCTATGCCCCAGGGCATAACTTAAAACCCTTGCCTGAGGGTTGTGGGGGAGTGTCCTCCTCAAAAACCTATTTTCTATCTGGAAATCAAAAAAATGGCTATCTCGCAATTTATATTGGATGTGTTTGAGGGAAAGATGGGTGTGGGGGGGCTAGTTGCCCTCCAACCACTTTCGACTATTAAAAAGGGCACTAACCCTTTGAATTTCCAATCGAATAAGGTTTTTTTCTACGAAGTTTCTATGACAAACGCCTTCTATAAAAAAAGGCTACCTTATATGCCCCCAGGGCATAACTTAAGTACCCTTGTCCTGAGAGTTGTGGGGGGGGGGGGGGTATGTCCTCCTAAAAACACATTTTCTATCTTGAAATCAACTACGCTGAACAAAATAGCTATCTCAAATTTTGATTGGATGTGTTTGGGGGAATGATGGGCGCCGGAGGTGGGGGCTAGTTGCCCTCCAATCACTTTCAACTATTAAAAAGGGCACTAGCCCTTTGAATTTCCAATCGAATAAGCCTGTTTTGAAGTTTCTACGACAACACCTTATATAAAAACCTTATATGCCCCCAGGGCAGAACTTAAAAACCCTTGTCCTGAGAGTTGTGGGGGGGTGTCCTCCTCAAAAAAAACACATTTTCTATCTGGAAATCAACTACGCTGAACAAAATGGCTATCTCAAAATTTCGATTGGATGTGTTTGGGGGAATGAATGGCGTGAGGGGGGGGGGGGGGGGGCTAGTTTTCCTCCAATCACTTTCGACTATTAAAAAGGGCACTAGAACTCTCGATTTTAATCGAATGAACCCCTGTTGAAGTCTCTACGACAACCCCTTCTATATGAAGTGCCCTGCTTTAAAGAAAAAATAACAATAAACTGTACATTGTGTCAACATTGATCTTATATGCCCTCAGGGCATAACTTAAAACCCTTGCCCCGAGGGTTGTGGGGGGGTGTCCTCCTCAAAAAGATATTTTCTATCTGGAAATCAACTATACGGAACAAAATGGCTATCTCAAAATTTGGGAATGGGGGTGAGGGGTGTGTGGGGGGGGGCTAGTTGCCCTACAATCACTTTCGACTATTAAAAAGGGCTCTATCCGCTCCAATTTCCAATCGAATGAGCTCTTTTCGAAGTTTCTACGACAAATCCTTTGATACGAAGTGCCCGAGTATGGAGAAAAAAAACACATTGTGCCCATATACGACACGTTCTTTACTTAGGCAGCGCTAGCGCGCTATCAAAAATTAATACTCTTCAACAGACTTTGCTGTAAATTAAAGATAAGCTGACTACTTATGATCTACGTTTCCCTGGGTTACCAAGGGACGATGATGCTCCTATTCCAGTTTAAACGAATCAAGCGACAATCGTTATCACGAAGACATCGCATGATCTTGACAATCCGTCGAAACGAAAAGCTGTGATTGATAAAATGGCCGGACATGAATGTGTTGAGAATATCCGCGCCTCGGGGGACAGAATAAGAGTGAATATTGATAGTGTCGTGGCAAGTGGCTTTTGCGATTCAGCCCGTTTGGTCTTGCGCGTGTCGGATGTGAAGGTTGTGGAAAAAGAAGTTTTACGGATTCGCGAAAGGGATTGGCGACTTGTATGATTTATCTCTGTTCAAGAACTGTTCTGGGGTTATTGAAGCCACCCGAATTGGAAGTTCACGGTGTGTCAAGATTGCTTTTAGTGATCAAGGATCTCTTATTTTGGCTTTTAGATTGGTACTGAAAGTTGAATTTGAACTAATCCGTGTCTATGAATTTAAGAAAATCCCAAGAATCTCTAGAAAATATCAGTCTCAGGAGCATCTAATTGCTAACTGTCTCAGTACCTCCCTTAAATGTTGTACCTGCTCTGGTCCTCATGAGCACTGCAAGGAAACCCCTTGTACGAATCCCATAAAATGTGCAAACTGTGGAGGTGATCATGTGGAATTTAGTTTTCGCTGTACCCGTCTCCAAGCTCTTGTTCAGAACGTTACTGGGCGCCTTCATAAATGAACAGTCGCAAGATCTCTCTGTGTTCGTTTAACATTAACGGGACTAAAGATAAAGTACCAAGCCTTAAAGAAAAGTTGAGCCATATCCTTTTCCTGCAGTAACATTTACTTCCCGCCTGTAGCGTGAACTTGTTGCGAAGAAATCGTGATCACATTATGTTTAGTACCAACGCTAGATGGACTCGGAGTAGGCCTTCTGGTGGTCTCGCGTGCTATATCAGACGGACTCTTGCAGATTCATCCCTGGTGCACTACCACTCATCTGAGCACTTTCTAGCTGTAAGACTTGGTGACACTGTCCTAATAAATTATTAACTGCCGCATCATAAAAAGTCAGTACAGTCGTTCTCGAGCTTTGCCAAGTCTTGTGATAAGCTACAAGGTCTAATTAGTGGCATTGAATCTCTTGACTACTCATGGCTACATGCCGGTGATCCTAATTGCAATACTCACTTATCATCCAGTTGTTCTGAGACCCTGATAAATGCTCTACCAGCTGTTTATAGGATTATAAATAAAGATTGCAGCTTCTCATATGCCCATAATAGTGGTGCAGTTTCTGATTTAGACAATTGCGTGTGTTCGCCCCTTCTTCATTCCTCTGAGATGTTCATGTCAGCGATGACGAGAGAGACTATGACCTCCCCCCCCCCCTCTTAGTTTTGATCTATCTGTTAGCTCTACAATCAGCTTCAGTGCTCCTAATAAGCCTCAAAAATGGACCTGCAAACGTGATTGGGGTAATGCAAATTGGTCACTCTATCTTTCAACTCTCGCTTTGCTGCTATCCAATATATCTGTGCCTTTTCATCTTCATGGTGCCAGTTATTGTGTCAGTTATGTCCGTTGTCAGCTAAATGATTACTTTAGAAATATCATTTCTTCAATTAAAAAAGCTGAAAAATAGCTGTTCCAAAAATTAAAATTAATACTCTTCAAAAGACTTTGCTGTAAATTAAAGATAAGCTGACAACTTATGATCTACATTTCCCTGGGTTACCAAGGGACAATGATGCTCCTATTCCAGTTTAAACGAATCAAGCGACAATCGTTATCACGAAGACATCGCGTGATCTTGACAATCCGTCGAAACGAAAAGCTGTGATTGATAAAATTGCCGGACATGAATGTGTTGAAAATATTCGCGCCTCGGGGGACAGAATAATAGTGAATATTGATAGTGTCGTGGCGAGTCGCTTTTACAATTCAGCCCGGTTGGTCTTGCGCGTATCGGATGTGAAGGTTGAGGAAAAGAAGTTTTACGGATTCGCGAAAGGGATTGGCGACTTGTATGATTTATCTCTGTTCAAGAACTGTTCTGAGGTTATTGAAGCCACCCGAATTGGAAGTTCACGGTGTGTCAAGATTGCTTTTAGTGATCAAGGATCTCTTATTTTGGCTTTTAGATTGGTACTGAAAGTTGAATTTGAACTAATCCGTGTCTATGAATTTAAGAAAATCCCAAGAATCTCTAGAAAATATCAGTCTCATGAGCATCTAATTGCCAACTGTCTCAGTACCTCCCTTAAATATTGTACATGCTCTGGTCCTCATGAGTACTGCAAGGAAACCCTTGTACGAATCCCATAAAATGTGCAAACTGTGGAGGTGATCATTTGGTATTTATTTTTCACTGTACCCGTCTCCAAGCTCTTGTTCAGAACGTTACTGGGCGCCTTCATAAATGAACAGTCGCAAGATCTCTCTGTGTTCGTTTAACATTAACGGGACTAAAGATAAAGTACCAAGCCTTAAAGAAAAGTTGAGTCATATCCTTTTCCTGCAGTAACATTTACTTCCCGCCTGTATCGTGAACTTGTTGCGAAGAAATCGTGATCACATTATGTTTAGTACCAACGCTAGATGGACTCGGAGTAGGCCTTCTGGTGGTCTCGCGTGTTATATCAGACGGACTCTTGCAGATTCATCCCCGGTGTATTACCACTCATCTGAGCACTTTCTAGCTGTAAGACTTGGTGACACTGTCCTAATAAATTATTAACTGCCGCATGATAAAAAAGTCGGTACAGTCGTTCTCGAGCTTTGCCAAGTCTTGTGATAAGCTACAAGGTCTAATTAGTGGCATTGAATCTCTTGGCTACTCATGGCTACATGCCGGTGATCTTAATTGCAATATTCACTTATCATCCAGTTGTTCTGAGACCCTGATAAATGCTCTACCAGCTGTTTACAGGATTATAAATGAAGATTGCAGCTTCTCATATGCCAATAATAGTGGTGCAGTTTCTGATTTAGACAATTGCGTGTGTTCGCCCCTTCTCCATTCCTCTGATTTTCATGTCAGCGATGAGAAGAGAGACTATGACCCCCCCCCCTTCTTAGTTTTGATCTATCTGTTAGCTCTACGACCAGCTTCAGTGCTCCTCCTAAGCCTCAAAAATGGACTTGCAAACGTGATTGGGGTAATGCAAATTGGTCACTCTATCTTTCAACTCTCGCTTTGCTGCTATCCAATATATCTGTGCCTTTTCATCTTCATGGTGCCAGTTATTGTGTCAGTTATGTCCGTGGTCAGCTAAATGCTTACTTTAGAAATATCATTTCTTCAATTAAAAAAGCTGAAGCAATAGCTGTTCCGTTTATTCGCGTGCGACTTAGCACCCGCAAGACTTTTTGGAAGTATGATCCGGAACTTAAGAAAGTTAAGAACCAAGCCAAGATATGGTTAAAGTTGTGGATTGCTTGCGGTAGACCTTCTAGTGGGTAAGTTTTTAGCATCAAGCAGAAAACAAAATCGGCCTATAAGCGTCATCTTCGTGCAGTTCGGTTTTCTGGCGCTGAATCCCCGTTTAATGGTAAACAGTGGAAAAGTGTGCTGAATGCGTCAAAACTCGAAGATTCTTTCTCCAGTGATATATTATACTAAGATGTTCGTGGATTAATCACTATACACGAATCTCTTCCGGGATTAGTTGTGCTGTTCATAGCCATTTTTCTGCTTTACTGGCAAAGGTTCTTCCTAATAGGGTGAGCCAAAGACAAATTATTTCTGTTGAAAAATATAATATTGTGAAATTTCTTCGACGGTTGTTGTCAAAGGCTTTTAACCATGATAGTATTTGTGCGGCTCATCTTGATCCGCGTTCCGCTGAACTTGTATTACATATCCAGTTATTATTTCAAATGTGCCTTTCTAGATCTATTGTCCCTGATTCATTTTGTGTGTGGAAGCGTTACTTCTATACTAAAAAAAAAGGAAGAGACCTACATTCATGTAATTCATATAGGCCGATTACTGTCGCATGTACTCTAAGTAAATTATTTGAGCATGTGTTGCTTCCACACATTGGTGAATTTGCAAATTATGAGGCTAACCAGTTTGGATTCAGGTCAAGTTTGAGTTGTCAACATGCTCACTGCGTTTTAGCGCAGCTAATTAAGGAGCCACTCGAAACAGTTTATAGTCTTCATTTTTGTACCCTTATATATCTAAAGCATTCGATAGTATTTGCCAAGCCCAAGCTTTCTATGTTCTTAGTCAGCTCGGTGTGAATGCGTCTGTGATTCTTGTTCTAAAGTTTTGGCATTCAAATTTATATCTAACATTAAAGTCAGGAAGTGGGGATTTTTCGGACATATAGCAGTTAAGTGTGTAATTAGGCAGGGGTGAATTCTCTGTCCCCATATCTTTATTGATTCTATTGAACATGTGTTGTCTGGTATACGTAGTTCTTGCCTTACGGGATTCACAGATGTATTATACTTAGCTTGTGCTGACGACTTGCTTCTTATTAGCCAAACTGAGGTTGTTTTAGCGCGTTCTGTCCGATCCGTCGCCACTGCATTTACAAGTATTGGGTCAATCCTAAATATTGATAAATGTGAATATCTTATTTTTAATGGGATTAGTTCTTCTCATCCTTTGGATTGCAGCTCTTTTTCTATACCTCAAGTCACCTCTTTTCGATGGCTCTGGATCTCTGTCTGCAATTCACTAAGTTCTTTTCGGTTTCAAACAATTCGTGATATTAAGAATAAGCTTAAACTGGGATATTCTAAAATTGTTGGAAATCGTGGACATTTCCGGCGATAAGCCCTAACAAAGCTGTACTCGAGTTTTTGCGACTATTCCGTGCTATTTTGCTCTGGTGTATATAAGCTTCTGAACAAAGTTGACGTAAAAAGGGCCAAGACGGTTTATTTTCGCTATTGCAAGTTTTTACTTTATTTACTGCAATCATTCCAGAACTGGAAGTTAATTAGTCAGTATCAGGCAACAGATATTGTTCTTTCAGTGGAAAAATTAAGTTCGAAATTAGTTGATGATGCACCTCTCCTAATAACACTTATGTGCTGCCTCACGCCAATTTTTTTTTAAGCTATCAGCAATAATTCTGACTCAATGTTCCACAATTTTTTCGGCCCGAGCCTTTATAGTAGGGATCCCTGTCTCACTATTGGATTTGTATTTATAGAAGTTTTTGGGCCATCAGAATTCCTTTTTGGAGTGCAAGATTGTTTTGAAATTAAGTGAAATGGAAAAGAAGTATTGCAGAATGATGTAAAAGCCCTCCACACCGGAACTTAGTTTTCGAACCAAGCCCCCCCCCCCCTGCCTGACCAGTTATCTAAGTGGATCGCCAAATATTTTTTGAATTTATGCAGAATTGTGAGGGCCTTAACGATTAGAGGTAGAGCTCCTAGTCTTTATCTATTTAAGCATTTTAATACTTTGACTAGTTTACCTACTCCGTCCCAAATTTTAGTCCCCCTCCCAAAAAAAAAACTTTTAAGAACTAGCCTAAGTTTTTTCGGTTGCTTTGTTGAGATTTATTTTTGGATCGGAGAGTGGTTTTGCTAAAACCACTTGCTAAAACCGCTTGCAAACTACAATTCGATGGTCCTAACCATTGTCTTATCTGCCTGTTTAGCTAATTTGCTGTTTCTTTCTTGTGTGTTTTTTGCTTATTTGTAGTTTTTTGTCTTCTCTCCTGGTACTTCACTTTTTTCCCTTTTGTAAGTGGTAAGAATTATATTATTATTATTCGTTTGTTTCGCTGAATATTCTTTTTATTTGTTTATTTTACTTTAAGTGTTGTGTGCGTTCATTTTTCGTCTTTTTTCTCTTTACTCCACTTTTTATGACATTGTTTTTGCAGTAGGCTATAAATAGATTATTACTATCAAGTGAATTCAAGTTGATTTTTTTTAGTGCATCATGATATGTTGAATAGTTACGTCCAAGTATAAGTTTTATAGCTCTTTTTTGTATCATCTCAATTCTATCTCATTGGTCTTTCGTCAAACCTGGATGCCAAGCTGGACATGCATACTCAAGAGAAGTTCTAACGTAGGTACGAAGAATACAGAACCAAGAAAAGAATGGAAGAAAGGCCTGAGCAAAAGAGAAAAAATCTATTCAAATTTGTTGCTTTATATCTATAATTCCTGGACCAGATTGTAGAAGAAACTCTCTTACCTGCCCTATTCCTACTGTAGTACAAACATACCCACTCAGTGCGACCTTCCTCGTACGAGGCAGGGGGATTTCCGAGTCCTAAAATTTCGTTCCCGATTCTAGAATCACAGAGAAAACAAATCCTATGCCTTTGGCAGTGACTCAACATCAGATCCGATTTCTTGTAGTACTTTTTGGCCCCATTCCACCTCTCAGCAAAATTAAAAAAAGAGCCTACCTTTTGACCAATTTTGACCCACTTTCTTTAATTACTCAATAAAAACTGAAAGCGGAAGTGAAACATCACCTGAGGGTGGGTCTTCTATTGTCCTGAAGTTGATGTTTAGCCCCATAGATGGCTGCCTCGGTTGCTCTTTTGCAAGTCCACGAAATCGAAGAGGTTTATAAACTTGCTTTGTACGAGGTCGCTTGGACAGAAAGGGTAATAGAAAAAACGTTTACAATTTAATTTGTTTTTAATAAAACGTAAATGACATTTCTCTGTCCTAATCTATTCACAGCATAACCTTTTTTCATTCTGTCATCATGCTCCATTCCTTTAATTCTTTTCTTTTGGCCTCATTTTACCCTATTTTGGGATGACCTTTTTTTGTTTGTCCAGACGGTTGGCCAAAATGCAGAATCTTCTTCAACCTGTTATCCTTGGCTTGTAAATAGTGACCTTGTAAATAGTGGCCTGACCATTTAATCTTTTTAAAACATTGTGCCAGAAAGAGGAACCGAGCAATAGTTTTTGTTTGATATACTCCAGTCAGCTTTTGATTTACTCCAGAATTGTTTTTTTTTTTTACAAAGATTTAATGGGCTAAAGATTTTTTTTTACAACGTCAGATACCAATGTTTTTGTGCAAGAAAGCCACAATTACTAGTAAAATTGCTAATAAAAGGAAAAGATTGTTTTGTAAACCCTCCTGTTTTTAGGGGGCACCAGTAAAAAGGAGCAGAGGTGCAATTATCCCCCGAAGATTTTGCAAGTATCTTTTTTAGCATTTCCATTGAAAAAAATTTCTCTAGTATTTATTTGTGTCTCTCTAAAAAAGAATCTAAAAAAAATCCTCTCCTACAATTTCACATGAGGCTAAATTTCACATGTAAGGGATCTAACCCCTATCTTTTCGTGAATTAGCACCCTTGACCGTTATTTTTAAGAAAGAAAATCATAAATCGGTGGTGAGACACCTGAAAGTATCAAAGGGATACCATAAAGAGCTTATGGAAGACACGTCACCTTACCTGGCAAAGAATTGAATGTGCCGAAACCCACATGGACTAGTGTCTATTCCTTTGACGAGCTTTTTTTGGAATAATAAAACATTGGAGCCGTATGGCCTTTACTATAGGCAACGCTACAGCGTTGCCTCTGATGTGATCATTTGGAAATATTTCATTAGATTTGAGGTGCTTTACTTTTAAGTTTTTATTATTGCTTTTATTTAGTAATGACAATGTTGCATGTCCAGGGAATCTTCTTTTTGGTTGATTGTGTTTGGTCGTACTGTTTGTCCTATGTGATTTGGTAGGCAAGTAAGGTCAAGAGGTCGTTCAAATGCTTATCTGTCTTTATTGCTAAAGTAGGAAAACAGTTTCTATTTTTCTCACCAAGTAATTCCCTTTAAAACATAAAATGAGCTACGAAAGGAAACTCTTGGATAATTTTAATTGATTTTGTGTTTAATTAAATTTAAATATTAGACCTGTTTTTTCACTCATCAATGTGCTAAGATCTTACATCTTTTGTCAGAAAACGCTTAAAAGTGAAATCTTTGAACAAAGATCTTACATCTTTGGCCGTTTTTGTGCAAACGTCTTTCATCATTCTGCTCTGATCAGCGGTCTGAGAACAATGATGAGTAGATCATCGAAGTTCTCTCATCATTGTTCTATATGGTAAAACAGTGGCGGTCTTCACACTTTTTGCTAACATCAGTGAGCTGTAAGATCTTAGAACAAAGATGAGTTAAAAAACGATAATCTTTGCAGAAAGATGTAAGATCTTACATGTAAGATCTTAGTGCTAAAAAACGGGCCTATTAATGAAGAGACTGTGTCATTGCTTTAAGCAGTTACAGTTATACTATTGAATTACAGTGTGCGCTGGTAGGCTTATACTGACATTAGCCTTTTTTTAAACAAGGAAATAACCTAGGCTGACCCAGTTTAATTTCCTTACATTTCTTGTTCTATAGCATGCTGAAATCCTTTAAAAAATGTTGAAGTCGATAATATAAAATGTATTCCTAAGTATTATTTGGTAACAGGGCGCCCATGTGGGGGGAAGAGGGGGGCTTCAGCCCCCCCCCCCTGGCTGAATGATGCTGCCTTATATTTTTGTTTGAGATTTCTATTATACACCATTGGAAGTGGTAAATAGACCAGCTAAGCCCCCCCCCTAAAATTCAGCTAATGGGTGCCCATGTATGGTACCAAACTTGAGTAAGTTAATATAATCGAAACTCGCTTTGCTTAACAATTTCGTCAGGACGGTAGAAAACGGTTTAACCGTGTGTACTCTTATTTCGAAAGTTGCGAAATTTAGCCGGACAAAACGCAAGCCTTTTAAATTTTAGGAACAAGAAAGATGAATCACAACCTAATCTCTTATAAGACACTAATTTGTACGCTATTTCTACGAAGATTTTAAAAAGAAATGCATGATAATGAAATTTTCAAAGTGATTCTGTCATCCTGGTAATCTTAGTGCAAGCGTCCTGCTTTCAGCTAGGATAGCTAGACTGTAATAGGCTGACAACAAAGGGTTTTTTTTTCTACTCTCAATACTTTTAATGATGTAACAGTGTCTAGCCTACTGTAACAATTATGTCTTCCCTTTGCTAATATCCAGATACTGCCCTTGGCTATAAGACCACTGATTTAGCCTAGCTTTTTTTGTTTTGTTTTTTTTACTGTGATTTAAACCAACTATTTATAGAGGGGTAGGATAATTTTGCCTTCAAGTTAATATATTCAAAGATACAGAGTTTTAAAAAAAGTTAAAGATACATTTTTCCTTTTTTTTAAAGAAAGTTAATTTTATTTAGCATGACTAGTTGGCTAATTAAAAAGTACCTTGCTTCAATGTATATAAGATAGGTGAGATCTAATAGCCAACCATTAATTTGGCTAAAATATTAAAGATTGTATATATATACACAGTCATTCTTATTAGCCACCTAGTAGGCTAGACAATTTTTTCTATATATAATGCTTAGCTAAGTTTTTTTCTTAGATATATATAGATATATATGTACTATTTTCAATTAGCCATCTGTTATATATAATCTATATATGAGTATCCCGGATTTGTCAAACTATATTATATATATATAGCTCCACACATATATTAGATAGGCTACATATATATATATATATATATATATATATATATATATATATATATATATATATATATATATATATATATATATATATATATATATATATATATATATATATATATATATATATATATATATATATATATATATATATATATATATATATATATATATATATATATATATATATATATATATATATATATATATATATATATATATATATATATATATATATATATATATATATATATATATATATATATATATATATATATATATATATATATATATACATATATATATATATATATATATATATATATATATATATATATACTATAGTATATATATATATATATATATATATATATATATATATATATATATATATATATATATATATATATTCAAAGATACAGAGTTTTAAAAAAATTCAATTTCTACTATTCTTACATTTTTCCATTTATCTGAGTTATATTTTATATCCATCTATTTTTGTTAACTTTTTAATATGCTTTTCAATCATCAAACTCATTAAAGACATCAGTTACCCATTTCCAAATAAAAATTCTCTTGTACAATCAAATTCTGAATCAAGAAGACATGGTGGACATATATATAGCACTCTGTGAAGTAATGAAGTAACTGCCCCCTTTTTCACATCCCAAGAATGATTAGACATGTAATTTAAGTACCAATCACTATGTGTAAGTTTTTGTACACCTCAAACTCAAAACATAGGTCATTCTGGTGTACCAGGACATCAAGAAAAGGAAGATATGCAAACAAAAGGAAGACAGCAATTATGATTTTAAAGTTTTAATTCTGTTAAATTTTATTTTATTTATTTGTTACAGTTGATGGTTCTCCATGTTGTTTGGTTTCTAGGCTTGTTTTCTGTTTTGTTTGTTTTTATACAGGTTTTTGTTCATATTTTGTTCAGACAGTTTGAACATGTTTCCTTCAACCTATTCATGTAGATCAGAAGAAGATAGGCAGTTTTCCTTTCTATATACCTATTTGTATCATCCCATATTTTCATTGGCATTGTAATGCCCCATTCATGTTTTTCTTCTCTTTTTTGTTTGTGTTGTTTACAAAATTATCTTCATAAACAAGAAAATCTCATTTAATGTTTGATTTTTATATAAACAGTAGAATTGTAGGAACAATTTGAGTTAGACTTACTTTGAATGAATAGCAAAACTGCAATAGAAGAAAATTATCCTGTTCTGAGCTGTGTATTATTTCTGATATTTCTAATCACTATTTATTGGACAGGTTGTCTAAGCTGGACACCTCTATATTAAGTCATTTTTTTTACATACTGTACAGAAGTAGGATTAGGTTTCAGCAAACTTAAAATTATCTCTTTACTTAAGAAACTAAAAAAAAAAAAACAAATTAAGTCAAAATTACATACAAACAGAGTAAATGAGTCCTATTATATCTAAGATCATTATAAAGGGGAGGGGGGGGGTTTAATCCTATTCCCTTTGAGTGTCCAGGTAGCCTATATGTAATGCCATATTCTATCAATAAAGCAATAAAATAAAAATTATGAATTCACTTTAACCTACTTCTTATGAGATATTGGAGGGTCCTTAGTTCTCCCATCCACAACTTCTTTTAGCTTGTCCTCTAAAAAACAGGAATACTGCAAAATGTCACATACCACATCACTGCACAATAAGTAATAAAAAAAAAATATTTGAAAATTATTATTATGTTAGGATTACCTAAACAGTTATAAAAGTACCAGGCAGATTTATCAACAGAGCTCTCATTCAGCAATTCAGACCAATAACATTCTTGTACTTTCCCAACATGACTTCAGGTCAGATAGATCTGTTGACACTAACCTTACGACCATTTCATTTCATTACTATACAGATGTTTTCCCCATTGACATTGTCCCTCTAGTCCTCTCAAAGACCTTTGACATGGTTTTTCATGAGCTCCTGATAACTAAATTTGCAGCTGCAGCTCTAGGTGGCTTTGTTGCTTGGTAGATAGAGGAATTTCCATCAGCAGAACCTAGGTTGTCCAAGTATTTTAGTTGATGGCATTGTTTGATTCTCTCCCTCTACAACCATCTTAACAAGTGTTCCAAGCTGGAAGAAGTTGTGGATGGGAGAACTACAGACTCTCTAATATTTCCTAAGAATTAAAGTGAATATATTGTATTATTATTTTTTTAATTGATAGAGTATGGCATTACACATACCTGAAAACTCATTGATATATATATATATATATATATATATATATATATATATATATTATATATATATATATATATATATATATATATATATATATATATATATATATATATATATATATATATATATATATATATATATATATATAGTATATATATATATATATATATATATATATTATATATATATATATATATATATATATATATATATATATATATATATATAGATATATATATATATATATATATATATATATATATATATATATATATATATATATATATATATATATATATATATATATATATATATATATATTATATATATATATATATATATATATATATATATATATATATATATATATATATATATATATATATATATATATATATATATATATATATATATATATATATATATATATATATATATATATATATATATATATATATATATATATATATATATATATATATATATATATATATATATATATATATATATATATCTATATATATATATATATATATATATATATATATATATATATGCATATATGCTATATATTATATATATATATTATATATATAATATATTATATATATATATATATTCATTCATAGTGCGTGTATAATTGCTTTTCTTCTATTCCAATTATCCCTGCATATCTGCTATGTTTAAAAATTACTAACGTTCTTATGAGATTTTGTTGTTTATGAAGATTGTTTGTTAAACAACATGAGTTTGTGATCACAAAAAACCAAAGAGAAAAAAAGCAAGTGCAGGGTTTTATGAGGCAAATGAAATACTGAATGACATAAGACAGATATATAGAAGGGACAACTGCCTTTCTTCAGCTCTACAAGAATAAGTTATAAAGAAACAGGTTCACACTGTCTGAACAAAAATGTAAACAAACCAAACAACATGGAAACCATCAAAAATAACAAATAAATAAAATTAACAGAATTAAAAATTTTTAACTAAAAATTCCTATTTTGTGTCTTTCTTTTCTTGATGTCCTGGTACATCAGAATGAAACAAGTTTGAGTTTGAGGCGTACAGAAAGCTTACACATAATGAGCGGTACTTAATGTCTAATCCTTCTCCTGCTGTGAAAAAAGGGGTAGGGTATTGACTTCGTTAGTTGATAGAGTAATATGTATATATTCACTACGTTTTCTTGATTCAGCGTTTTATCACATTAGAGAGTCCTTATTTGGAAATGAGTACTTGATCTCTTTAATAAATTTGGTAATTGAAAAGCATATTAAAAAAATTAACAAAAATAGATGGGGATAATTGAGCTAAAAGGAAAGTGTAGTTTCTATTGGTCTTCCTTATATAAAAAGGAGTTTCAGACCAGATTGCCAAAATCTAAGAAAAAATAATATTTTTACTTATTTTGAACCTAGCAAAACTATCAGATCACAAGCTTATCCATGTAAAGACCCCATCCCTGTGTTCAATAATTATGGTGTCTACAGGATTCATTGCTTCTGCACTTTAGGGTACATCAGAAGAGTGGAACAATGCCTTATGGACAGAATATCTCAGCACTGTATGTCATTTGATAACGCCTTCAAAAAGAAGAAAAAACTTGAAAATTTTAATTTACCCCATACTGAGCACATCTATGACCACCCACACCATAACAATTTTTTTTGACTAGGCTGACTCAATTTCTCACAACAAGGGTATAGCCCAGCAGTACAGAGAGGTGTTTGGCATCCATAAATATCAAAATTTAGGTTTGGCTTTTAACAGGGATGTGGGTGATTTTAAAATATGTGACTCTTATTTTGGTTTTCATAGACAAGAAGCGGATAGTTTATTCACCACTGAGATAAGTGTGTCCCTTTCACAATGGCAAAGGCAACGCTTGCCCCCAACCCCTCAGATCAACAAGGGCTAGTGCAAAAAAACACTAATCAAAATTGGGCAAAATCTTAAGTAGTATGTTTCCGAGCTACCTATTTGGGTTCACTTTCCTAGCTCGTAAAATAAATTTTATCAAATCAGTAACTGATCTAGTATTGTGCAAGTAGCATTGTTTGTTGCTAATTGTAGATTTTGGATGAGTGGCTCAATTTTGGAATTTAGCTTTTAGATTTTTGATTCTGTTTTTTTTTTCTTTTTTGCCATTTTGATAGTTCTCTGTGTTGTTTGTTATCTGGGTTTGCTTTCTGTTTTTTGTTTGTTGTTTTTTTTCAGTTTGTTTTGTTCACATTTTCGTTAAGACAGTGTAAACATGTTTCCTTCAAACATTTTCTTGTAGCGCTAAAGAAGAGAGGTGGTTGTCTGTCGAAAATATCCGTTCTGTATCATCCAGTATTATTGTTGGCCTTATAAAACCCCATTTTTGCTTTTCTTATCTTTTTTTTGTTGTTTGTCAGGAATTTCTATTGAATTTTTTGTTGTGTGAAAGGAATTTCTATTGAAATCTGTCTGCTCCAAATTTTCTAGCCTAGTTAATTCTCAATGAGGCATAAATTCTAAACAAAAATTGCAAAAGAATGAATGGTGACATCGAAACTTAAATTTTAGTTTGTGCTACCTCTTCTGGGTTTCAAACCCCTCTTCCTTCAAAACACTCTTGACACCATAGATTTGGCTTTAGGCCCACTAATTGATTTGTGCTGCGGGTATATTTTTTACTATAAAAAAACATTGAAATTATAGTTTAGCATCAGTATAATTCTACCAAAATCAGCTAAAGAAAAATTGAAAATGGAAGTATTGCTGCTTAGAAATACATTGTTTATGTTAATGGCCTAAAAAATTAAATATGCTGTTTCTCCTTAAAACCAACTCTGTTCTCTGTTGCATGATATCCAACCAGCAATCTAACTTTCAAAATACACCGTGTATTTAAGCTCCTGCTGTCCTGCTACTTTGCCATAAAACATTAAATCCAACTATCATTACTGTCATTACTAGAAATGCTAGATGCACAAGCTAAGGCAATGGTAGTTTGTCTCAAAGCACAACATTTATTATTTGCTTCTGATGTGTTCAATGGTATGAACAATTTGATTTTGTGCTTGTCATCAAATAATTGCCATATAAACAGTCAAAACTCTGTTATTTGTTTCCATTATTATTTATAATATTGCATAATCATTTGTATGATGTTAGATTTTCTGACCCTTAGACTATTGAAAATGAATAAAAATAGACAAATTGACTCAACTTAAATGTACATATTTTACGGTTCTTGCTTAAAAATAACTCCATGATAGAGGAAAAATCCATAAACAATAAGATTATTGAGCCTGCTTGTGGCTGAGCTGTGAAGCTAAACGGTTTGTATTTTCTTGATAAAATTTTCTCTGGTTGTAGGTATTTGCCTAACCAGTTTCAAGTGAATCCGGATGAATTATTGCAGAAGTTAGATGGAACTCGGAAATGCTATACCTGTCTAAAAACTGATCCCCTCTCCCCTTGGCCCACTGTACTTGTCCGATTAATCTCAAGTAGATCTCAGCACTTTTTTGCAGCCAATTGGTGAAAAAATTTCTATATTTCTGCTGAAAAGATGGTGGTTGGCAGGGCCGACTAGGATTATACCTGCAATTATACATATTGAAGATTCGTTTCATGATTTCATTTTAAACAAGATGTAACATGTCTACATTTATACTGAAAAGCTTGCAGTGGGAGGGTTGAGGATGTAAAAGGGCCACTGGCCCACTATGGAACTCTGATCACACTGATTGAAAATTTTTTTGTACTTCTGGTTTAAAACAAGTTATAGTTGTCTACTGTTCAGCTAACAAAGTGGGTGGGGGGGGGGGGGGGGTAAAGGGCCCATTTTGTGCCTACGTCAATGAAGACTGGAAATCCTAACATGATTCCCTTTTAACATACCTAATTTCTGTAAAACGCTGGTGAAGGTGTGTACAGACTGATGTACAGGTTCATTTGAAATCTGGTCGGCAGGCACTTACAGCCAAGAAGCTGTTAATCAAGAACTTTAGACCATTGAACTTTACAGCCCAAGCGCAAGGAGCTCAAAGTTACATTATTTTGGAATTTTTTGTCGGCTGCAGTTCATGACTTAAGTCACTGATGTAAAGTATGTTGATTATCAGCGGTGAGAGGCTGATAACTAAACGGTTTGATCAATGACGAAGAATAAAAAAAAATCAGAGCATTTCTCACACAACACTTTCATCGACCAAGCTTACCAAAGTTTGCTGAACTATTCACCTTAGACCTTAGATCCGCATGTCCCTTCAGAGGCACCTGGGGAATGAAAAAGAAGCCGCTGGTTATTCCCGTTGGTTTTTTTGCAGCCAGTATGTCCTCCCACTGGGGTGGGATTGGTGTTTGCAGGTTACAAAGACCTGTCTGGCAAGTTCGTCGTAATGTGTTTTTGGGCTTGCCTCTGCGGTGTGAACCTATTCATTGCCATTGGAGTGCTGCATTAAGTAACCTGAGATTATCCATATGTAGTACGTGGCCAAGGTATTGCCGCCTGCAAACTCTTATGACATCTGTCGTAAGAGACTGTCTTTAAAGATAATAATGGTCTTAAAGACAATTTTTGTTTTTTATTCTTTGAATTTCTATTTCTACTTTCCATTTTTATTTTATGACAGCAATTCCAGCTGTCATCTATTTTTTAAATCTGTACAAAGTTTTTGAGAAAAACAGAAGTGAAATCTTAGATCGAATATTATACTTTTTCTTTGCATAATTATAATGAAAGATCTTAACCCAAAATTAGGAAAATGATTATCTGTGGCACTTCGTCCTCCTTTAGGAACACAAAAATCATATTTAAAAAACTCCACGGATAATAAGTTAAAGGATTTTAAATTGGAAGAGAATTCAATTCTCTGCAGTCATGATGTTGTTTTAATGTACTCTAACTGTAACGTAAAAAGTTGCGAAGATATATTAAGGAGTAAATTACAAAAATATTTTGATTTATTCCAGGATGTAACCTTAGCAGGTTTGTATGTTGAGGTTATTATAAAATTGGTTACTCTGGAAAATGAATTTCTTTTTTATTTTGTTTTCAGGGGATATTTTTACAAGCAGGTGTTTGGTTTGCCTGTGGGAGTGAAACTAAGTTCTTTGTTGACAAACCTTTACATGGATTATATTGAAATATCCGCTATAAATAGTTTTAGATTTTCTCCTTGTTTCTGGATGACGTGGATGTCATCCACGTCATGGATGACGTGGATGCATGGATGTAGATTCATGGATGACGTAGTTTGCATTTGGAAACATGGTTTTGAAGCCTTAGATATTTTCCTTAAACATTTAAATAGTTTTGACAAAAATGTAAAATTTACAGTTGAGTTTAAAGAAGATGATAAGTTACCCTTCCTTGATATTTCATTAATCAAAAGAGATTTCGATTTTCTATACTCAATTTACAGAAAATCTACTGAGAGCAATAGATATTGAAATTTTCATTCGTGTAACCCTGTTTCGGTGAAAAGAGGGGTTGTAATTTTTCTAGTAGATAGGGCCTTTAGAATTTGTTTTCAGGAATTTCTGGATTCGCAAATATTATATTTAAGGGACATTTTATTTTGTAATGGCTACCCAAATAAATTTGTAAATTAGTTAATAGAAAACAGACATATTAAATATAATATTAAAAGAACTGCAGTTTCAGTCTTCAGAATTGAATTTATTTAAAAGTTTTATCTCTTTACCATATGTGCCGGGTTTGGAGGAAAAACTTAAACAGATTTTACAGAAATATAACATTGATACATGTTTCAGTTAAAAATACCTTTAAGCAGTTTCCTTAATTCTGAAAAGGATATGACTCGGGGCAATTGAGTTATTGCGGTTTATTGTATTCCTTGTTCTTATGGGAAGTTTTACATTGGCAGAACTCACCAACAATTTGTTGAAAGATTTATTGAACATCATAATTTAATAGAAAAGGCTCTAAAATTAAGCAGGCCTCCTGAAAATTTTATTTCGGCGTTGGCTGAGCACATTTCAACCCTGATCATCATGTAAAATTTGATGATGTCAGGGCCATTTTCAATGACAGAGGTTTTACTCAATGGGCGAGGGAAGCTATTAAAATTAAAAAACATATGTTTGCAAATGTTTCAATAAATAGGGATACATGAAATTTAGATATTGATCCAATTCGAAATGACTCTCTTAGTAACAGTAACCCAAGTGATTTGTTACGGTAATTGTAGTTTAGTATTGGTGGTGGTTTTTTATGTGTTTTAGTTTGTTTTAGTTTTTTAATCTTTGTTTCTTTTATGCTGAAGACGCCTTGTTTTTATGCAGGGGAAATATCTACGTCGTTTTGTTTTTTTTTTTGTCTTTTCGCTACTGGTCGAAGTCTCGTTTTGTCTGTTTTCTTCATTGACTTTTCTCTCTTTGTCTCTTTGTGTAATTATATAACTTCTGCATTCTTCCTTGATCATCTGCTGAAGTTTTAATTTTCATATTTGCATCTTAGATTTATACATATTTATTAAAAAAAATAAAAATGTCTGAAATGGAAATATTTTATGAATTTCCATCGAAGTTCTGTGTTTCGTATTTGTGTCTCCATTTTCTATAAAGTTCCTTCAACTTATAAAACTAACTATCCGCATTTCAAACATAAGATTATAGATTTTCTTTATCCAATGTTGGCGTTTTTCTCTGAACTCACCACTTAGCTTTCATCAAAGTTACAGCTGTCATATTTGTCTTTCAAATCTCTACGAAGTTTCCACAAATTAAAAAGTTACTCTCTTGAATCCAACTTTATAGGTTTTCTTTTATGCTGTTTCATAACTGCAGCTCATTCTTCCGAATTTACTACCGACAAAGAAGACGAAGCTGGTGACAATGAACCCACACGTCTTCACGATCAAGTCGAGGATACTCCTGTATCTGAGAGCAATGCCGAACAAACTAAAGTAAATGAAAGTCTTGGGGAAGAAGATAATTCAACTCATTTCATTAATCCAGTTCCTATGGGGTTTGCTGTCAGTGAACTTACAGATGTGGAAAATGAGACTCAGTCAATCTCGAAGAAAATTGCTTGCAGTAATGAAATTATCGAAAATTGGGATGAAAAATCTGACACTCCTTCTGTCAAGGTAGGAATTACCTGATTTTTATCTAGATTGTGTTAGTACTTCTTCTTCTTTTACAAGTGTTTGGTATATAATCAGCCGCCAAGGGTAAAATTAGAGATATGTGTTTTATTTATTCCAAGAGGCAAGTTGGGGTTTACAGTGTAAGAAGAGGCTAGTTAATTCTGGTTATTGCCAAAATAAAAACAAATAAGAATGAATGCTCCAAAATTCTGTTGTTTTTTTCTTGCTTCTATTGATTTTGCTCATAGTTCTATCAGTGAAAGGTCTCGGTCGTTTCCAATACATGCTCTTTAGCTTTTGCTTTCTCAATTAATTTTTGTATACCTCTATATTTTGAAGAATATGATTGAATGGGATGTATTTTGTGTTAAAACAGGTTTTCGTAACCTGAATTGTAAAAATAAAAAAATTAAAAAAAACTATATTCTGTGTGAGATGAGCAGTTCTTTATCACTTTATGCGAGTATTATTACAGCTTGGTTCTATTAATACTTGTAATATTGGATTTATATACATATTGTGGATGATGCGAACAGTGGCGGTTCTGGTCTCTCTTGCGCACGGGGCAAAACCTTGATTGAATCATTTCTAAATCGGATTATAATCTTGTATATTGTCGTAATGTACCTTATTATTTTTGTAGTTATAAAGGAAATTAAAAATAAGGGTTTTAAATCTCTTGCTGAAAGTTTTTGTTCAAGGTTTAAACGTAAAATATATATTAAAATTCGTGTGTGTAGATTAACAAGGTATCTCATATACAACATCTAGTGAATTTTGAATTGAATTAAACTTTATTAAAAATAATTCACAATTTAATCATTTGACAAGTAGTCGTCCTGGAAGAAACAAAGCTCTGAGGACGAACGACTACAACAATCAATATCAATAAATTCAACTAAATAACTCAAAAAATTCTATATATAGATATATCCTATATATATATCATATATATCTATATATATAACTATATATATATATATATTATAGATATGATATATTATATATAGAGATATATATATAGATATATATATATATATATATATAGATATATAATATATATTATCATATACATATAACTCAAAATATATAACGATATATACATATATATATATATATATATATATATATATATATATATATATATATATATATATATATATAGATATATATATATATATATATAGAGATATATAGATATATATATATATATATATATATATATATATATATATATATATATATATATATATATATATATATATATATATATATATATATATATATATATATATATATATATATAGATATATAGAGATATATATATATATATATATATATATATATATATTATATATATATATATATATATATATATATATATATATATATATATATATATATATATATATATATATATATATATATATATATATATATATATATATATAATATATATATATATATATATATATATATATATATATATATATATATATATATATATATACATATATATATATATATATATATATATATATATATATATATATATATATATATATATATATATATATAATATATATATATATATATATATATATATATATATATATATATATATATATATATATATATATATATATATATATATATATATATATATATATATATATATATATATATATATATATATATATATATATATATATATATATATAATTATAACAAGTAAAATAACTATCAAAAATCAATCTCTCTCGTCAAAAAAAGGAAAAACAATATAACTGAATAAAAATAAACAAAGGCCATATAAACTATGGCTCCTCATCATCCCCTCCCAATAAATACTTTTTCAATATTTTCTTAGATTGCTTTAGATGCTCAACCGCCTTACGGTATCGTACACAATTTACCTGATTCAATGGATCTCCACTAAATAAAATTATTCCACCATGATCAATCGGTATTCCCAATGGTACTATACATCATAAAATTAGTTTTACTCTCATTTACTGAGAAAAAGCCATTACACTACGAAGTTGAGCCATTAACCTTTTCTATTAAAGATTCAACACAACGACTAGAAAAAGTAAGAGCAGTATCAGCTGCAAACGAAGTAAGGCAAGCACTTGGCAGGTAGAATCTCATCGTATCAACATAAATAAGATAAAGCAGTGGACGTAGAACAAAACCCTGCAGTACACCACTTTTGATAAAATACTGAACAGAAATAACATCATTTAATGTAACTGAAACAGATCTTCCAGTTAAAAAAACTTTTAAACCACTTCAGATGTAAATCTCTGACGCCCAAACATTCTAATCTACTTAATGAAATATTAAAATCTACTGTATCAAATGCCTTTCTAAAATCCCAAATAGTGTAAGAGCAAGTTCACCTTTTTCAAGATGAGTATTCACTAAATCCGACAGCTACTGCACCGCATCAGACGTCGATTCTTCTTTAATCCCATTGGGTTTCGGGAACAAGTCCTTTTTTGTCAAAAAATCATACAAACGACGGTGCATAATTTTCCCTATTATCTTAGAGCATAATGGAAAGATTGAAATAAGTCTCCAGTTCTGTATGTTTGACTTCACACCTCCTTTATGCAGTGGGATCACTTTCGCTTCTTTTAAGGCATCCGGGAATGTTCCATTTTGTAGTGAGACGTTTGTGATATGAAGCAAATATGGTAGAAGGCAAGTTATAACTTCTCTGAGTAAGCGAAGATTCAATCCGTCAGTGCCAGCTGAGTTAGATTTAATTGACTCAATCACCTTTTCTAATTCATCATTAGTACATGGCTGAAACTGAAAAGTCAGACCCTCTTCTTTATATGTCACAAAAAAAACTGAAATTACGTAGATTTTTGACATATAGGGGACCTTTGGGACCATATCCTATCCTCTACAAAAATTGAGATGTTTTCTATTCCTCTGATAATATCTAATTTCTTGTGTCGTGCAATCCACAAATCTTTTTCATTTGTGTAATATGCCCCCCCCCCTTCTCTCCAAAATATGTTTCCGCGTTCGTGCGCGGAATTTTATATTCTCCTTAGCATTAACTTGTCTGTCACTGAAAAATAAACCATCCTGCGCTTGCCTGCAGTTATTTAAGGTAGTCTTTGACCTATGTGGACTAAAGCATGTTTGATAACTTTGTCTTCAATGATCATAGGCAGCGCAATAGCGCTGCCCAAGTAAAGAACGATGTTGGCACAATGAAGTATTATTTCTTTTTTGTTTAGACCAGGGCACTTCGTATCAAAGGAGTTGTCGTAGAAACTTCATAAAGAGATCATTCGATTGGAAATTGGAAGGGCTTGTGCCCTTTTTAATAGCCGAAAGTGATTCGAGGGCAACTAACGCCCCTTCCACGCCCACCATTTCCCCAAACACATCCAATCAACATTTTGATATAGCCATTTTTTTCAACGGAGTTGATTTCCATTATGTTTTGAGGAGGAAACTCTCCCCACATCCCCCTGGGCAAGGGCTGTAAATTAAGCCCTGGGGGCATATATGGTTTCTGTAGAAAGTGTTGTCGTAGAAACTTCGAAAAGGGCTCATTCGATTGGAAATTCAAAGGGCTGGTGGTCTTTTTAATAGTCAAAAGTGACTGGAGGGCAACTAACCCCCTCTTTCACCCACCATTTCCCCAAACCCATCCAATAAAAAAATCTGAGATGACATTTTATTCAACGTAGTTGAAAGATCTGGAAATTATGTTTTTGAGGAGGACACTCTCCCCACAGCCCTCAGGGCAAGGGTTTTAAGTTATGCCCTGGTGGCATATAAGGTTTTTATAAAAAGCGTTTCGTAGAAACTTCAAATAAGGCTCATTCGATTGGAAATTCAAAGGACTAGTGGCGTTTTTAATAGTCGAAAGGGATTGGAATGCAACTAACCCCCCTCTCACGCCCACCCAAAGACATCCAATCAAAATTTTGAGATAGACAATTTGTTCAACGTAGTTGAAAGATACGGAAATTATGTCTTTGAGGATGACACTCCCCCATAGCCCTCAGGGCAAGCGTTGTAAGTTATGCCCTGGGTGCCTATAAGGTTTTTTATAGAAAGCGTTGTCGTAAAAACTTAAAAGAGGTTTCACTCGAATGGAATTGAAAGGGCTAGTGGCCTTTTTTAATAGTTGAAAGTAATGGGAGGTCAACTACCCCCCTCTCACGCCCACCATTTCCCCAAACACATGCAATCAAAATTTTGAGATATCTATTTCGTTCAACGTAGTTAAAAGTTCTAGAAATTAGGTCTTTAAGGATGATCACCCCCCTCAGAGCCCGCAGGGCAAGGGTTGTAAGTTATGCCCTGGGGGTATATAAGGTTTTTATAGAAAGCGATGTCGTAGAAATTCAAAAAAAGCTCATTTCATTGGAAATTGAAAGATTTATTGCCCTTTTTAATCGTCGAAAGTGAATGGACAGCAACTAACCCCCCTCTCACGCCAAACATTTCCCCAAAGACATCCAATCAAAATTTTGAGATAGGCATTTTGTTCAACGTAGTTGAAAATTCTGGAAACTATGTCTTTGAGGATGACAAACCCCCCAACCCCTCAGGGCAAGGGTTGTAAGTTATGCCCTGGGGGCGTATAAGGTTCTTATAGAAGGTGTCTTCGCAGAAACTTCCCAAAAGGGCTCATTCGATTGGAAATTCAAAGGGCTAGCGACCTTTTTAATAGTCGAAAGTGATTGGAGGGCAAATAGCCCCCCTCTCACGCCAATCATTTTCCTAAACACATCCAATCAAAATTATGAGATAGAAATTTTGCTCAACATAGTTGAAAGGTCCGGGAATTACGTCTTTGAGGATGAAACTCCCCCTACAACCCTCAGGGCAAGGGTTTGTAAGTTATTCCCTGGGGGTATAAAAGGTTTTATAGAAAAGTATTGTCGTAAAAACTTCAAAAAGGGCTCACTCGATTGGAAATTGAAAGGCTAGTTCCCTTTTTATAGTTGAAAGTAATTACAGGGAAACTAACCCCCCTCTCACTCCCACCATTTCCCCAAACTCATGCAATCAAAATTTTGAGATACTAATCAGCGTTTTTCATTTTTTCTCAAAAACTGGATCCTGGAGTGGGAACCTGGAACTGAAGCTAGAACCCGGAACTGGAATCGGGAATATTTGACGATACAAAGAGCAACAAGTCTCAACTTCCGACTTCAAACAATGAAAAGTTTCTTAGCACATATCAATAACACATTTGTGCACGAGCCGAAACGGCTTTCAGCGGATAGTCTCTACCCCACAATTACAGTCGACAAAGATGAATTTTACCAAAATTGGAAGGTAAAGAAAACTTACGACGACAATGTAGGTGATGGGCCTCAAAAGAAAATGTTAACTTGATATGTAACAACCGTAGATTGAAATCTAGAGGATGGTATGAACTATAGTCCTCTCCGGCGAAAACCGCTGCACCACTTTGTAAAGTTTTGGATCACCTCTCTGTGAATTTTCTACTTCTCTGTAAAGCGTGACTTCTTCTCTTTGTAGTGTCTCTTCTCTATGGTAGCGTTGGCCTATTATCTGGGTTCGACCGGTGGAGGATGTGTAGAGTCTCTAACCATCACAAAGTTTATGTTTAGAGTATAAAATGTTTATTTATACATATAATACAGTAAATCTACATGTGACGAGGACAGATACAGAATTCGAACTGATTCAAGTAATCTAAATTGATAGCTTATATTCAGCACAACATGCAGATACACATCAGGAATTTGACAGCATTGCTCATAAATTTTGAGATAGCCATTTTGTTCAACGTAGATGAAAGTTCTGGAAATTAGGTCTTTGAGGATGACAAACCCCCCAAGGCAATGGTTGTAATGCCCTGGGGTCATATAAGGTTTATATAGAAAATTTTGTCGTAAAAACTTCAAAAAAGGCTTATTCAATTGGACATTGATAGGGCTGGAGCGATTTTCAATAGGCTAGTTGGAACTGATTGGAGGGCAACTAACCCCCTTCCCACGCCCACTATTTCCCTAAACACATCGAATCAAAATTTTTTAGATAGCCATTTTTTTCAACGTAGGGGCAACTAACGCCTGTCTCACGCCCACTATTTCCCCAAACACATCCAATCAAAATTTTGAGATAGACATTTTGTTCAACGTAGTTGAAAGTTCTTGAAATTAGGTCTTTGGCAGTGTTGTCGTAGAAACTTGTTTTAAATGTTTTCACTTTTATAACTTTAAGAAATCAAAAATTAATTAAGATTTTAAGGAATAAATATCAGCATATGTATATTAAACTGACAATGTACATTTTTTCCGTAAATTCATTTGAATTTTTGTCAGTAAAGTACAAATTATATTTTGCCTTTTAGAAAGCATAGGGTTTAGAACCCTACTCAGATTAATTTCTGATCGTTTTGAGTTTGACTCATTTTAATTTCTGTTTGTTTTTGGGTTTCATTTATTTATTGATACTGATTTGTAGTAGTTGTATGCTTGGTAGATTATTTGATTCTATTTTGTTCATTTTTGGTTTAATGGAGTTCTTTACTTTTTTTAAAAAACTTATTTTGGACAAAAAGGTTTTTTGACTAATACGAAAATAATCAATGTTGATGATTAAAAGTTAGTGCTTAGACAAAAAACTAAAAGACAAACATCAAAAAGAAGAAGAAAAGGAAATCAGGAGTATCTTCATTTTACGAGTAAGTATATGAGATTATATTCCAAATGTCCTAGGGAACTTGTTTTTTGAAGTGGAATCGTTTGTTGGAGAAGCGCTTCAAGATAATTTACCTTCTGGATTTTTTCTTCAAAAATTAAAAGCGTGTCCTGTATTATCTGGACAAAAATTAGTAAACTTAGTATTCATATAGTTGTATCGAAAGCCAATGAGTTCTGGCGTTTATGGCGCCGTTTCCACGTCAAATGGTTTACCAAACAGAATAATAAAATTGTGGTAAAAATCGTCAAAGTACGAAAAAAGGACTTCGTAAAAATTTGGTCACCTATTTTTTTTCTGACTATCCATGGTAAGGTGGAGTAGCTGAAGGGTGCCCGCGGAAAATTTTCCAAGGGGGGGGGGGTGCAGATACCAGAATAGTGAAGATTGGAGGAGAAATAAATTGTGTGGTAAAAAAATACAAAGAAGTATATTGTTGATATTTTCCGGGGAGGGGGTATTTTCCGAGGGGGGGGGGGTGGTATTTTCTAAGGGGGTAATCGCCGGGAGGGGGGGTAAACGCCGGCCACCAGACTGATCATGATACCTTTAGACTGATCCTATTTCAAACAATGAGTAGTACAAAAATGTGATTCTATACCAGTATGGAAAAACCAAGAGTTTTTTACTATAAAAAAAATGGTTACTATTTTACTAATATTTTTACTAATTACTATTAATTTAACTATTCAATTTAATCCATTTATTTGTAATTTATTTAGAATTATTTTTTGATGAATTATTTGTTAATTTTAAAAGATCAAAATTTTTAATTCGCAAATTCTGGTATCTTGACTAAATTCCCGTTCAGGTTTAAGCTAAAAGTTAAGTTTCATTATTATGAAAGAAAAGCAAGAAAAATTCCTAATAGGATAAGACCTTATAGGATACAACCAATGGAATAGACACAGGATGATCATTATAGACCTAAGCAAAATTAGAATTTTACCCCTGAACTAGGATTATATTTTAAAAATTAAGGAAAATAATAAAAAAAAATTAGACTTAAGTTTTTAGCTTGACAAAATATGATCAAAACTAAGACCAAACTGACTCCTGACAGGGCACGACGCGGTAAGCTTTATCAAGCTTGTTGCACTATTGCTAGGGCATAAGAATGCCCTTGAGAGTATTTACTCTACACCCTAAGTCAGGTTCCGGTTTCGGTCTCCTTTAGATAGATAAATAATGACCCATATTGAGTTAATCTAAGATCTAAGAATTGAATTAAATTCTGAATTGATTCTAAACAAGTTTCATAGCAGTTCTTAAAGACAAAACAAATATAATATTTTTTTTCTTTGATTAGTTGTTACACTTCTATTTTCTTCTTCCTCTGGTCTAAATTCCAGGGGGGTGGGGCATGCCCCCCCCCCTGCCCCCTGTGGGCGTCCATGGAGTAGCTCTTTTCTCCTGACCACGCTACGTGATATCTCTGCCTTCAAGCTGTTGCATTTGTCATTATGCCCTTTCCGCGTAAAAAAAGCACCATTGGAGTTTTGAATAAATATCGTACTGGTGCATAAAAGTTCCTTAGAGATTTCTTAGGAAATATTCAGAAACAGCTCTTTATATTGTACTCTGCCTCTCTTTCCTTGTTTTATGGAAGCTCAACTTAAATCGTTGCTGATTTTGTGTTTAAGAAAATAGACCATGGAATTTGCTGTGAGAAAATAAACTCTAAGACGAGTTAATTAGTATAGAAGACCACACTCCCTTTGCATCATAAACACAAAAAACAAGTAGAACAATAGAGAATTTGTTCGTAAGACAGTGGAACTGTAACCTTCAATAGATATTTTGACCCTATATCTAAAGGTAGTCCTCCGCAAAACAACAAATGAAAATATAAAATAAACTTACATTAAAATACGACCATTAAAACTAAAAAATTAAAATTAGTGAACCTGTTACAAAAAGACCTTTGAGGTTAGTTGTCAAAAAGGCAATAATCAAACAGTTCGTGGTAACGAACTGTTTGATTACAGCCTTTTTGATCTCAGAATTTTTGTTCCATTGTATTTTGGTCTTATTGAGCAATAATTTGATTTTGCGGTTCAAAATGGCAGAAATTGGCACTTCAATGTGTCAATGTCTCTTTGTTACGGAAAAGTAGTACTAGATCTAAAAATAGTCGTTCTAATGAGGCCCTCCCCGATGTTCTACTACCGATGGCCCGTACCATTATCCAGGGAAGAAAGAAACAAGGAAATAAGCATGTGGCCGTGAAAAATTTGTCGGGAACAATGCAAAAATTTGAGTTTGTGCACAAAGGATCCCGAAAACCGTGATGCAGTATTTTCTTGGACATGCCGAATT
>CM051265.1:55856354-55946354 GCA_027921565.1 Artemia sinica
TTTCTCCATGAGACGTGTTTATAAATTTGGAAGGTGTCATGCTTACAAGTCACTCTTTCTGAAATCCACGAATGATCAAACTTTGAAGACTGTCTTTACCGGGGGTGCAATGTTCAACGGTCTAAAATTTTATAATTAACTTATTTTGGGCTGTAGGCATCCTCCTACCAGAATATAAGAAAATATAGTAACTATTAGAAAATATAAGAAACTAGCAATATCAAGATGGGTTCCAGGCCCAAATTCCATCATACCCATATATTTGCATAGGAAAGAAGTGATGTGTGTGTAACCGAACCACCGTGTAACTGAACCACAAGCAACTGAGCCCCTGTAACTGAACCACCGTGTAACTAAACCACCGTGCAACTAAACCACTGTGCAACTGAACCACCATGCAACTGAACCCCCCGTATAACCGAAACCCGTGCAACTGAACCCTCGTGTAACTGAATCACTGGGCAACTGAACTCCATTTAACTAAACCCTCGTGTAACTAAACCCCCGTGCAACTCAACCCCATTTAACTGAACCCCCATGCAACTGAACCACCGTGCAACTGAACCACCCTGCAACTGAACCACAGTGCAACTGAAGCACTGTGCAATTGAACTGCCGTAAAACTGAACCACCGTGTAACTGAACCATCGTGCAAATGAACCACCGTGCAACTGAATCCTCATGTACATTGCACCCCCGGTAAAGACAGTCTTCAAAGTTTGATCATTCATGGATTTCAAAAAGAGTGACTTGTAAGCAAGAATTACAATCTTCAAGTAAGAAGGGCTGCATACCGTTTAAAAAACCTTTACAAAACGTTTCAAGTTTTTAGTAATTAAAAAAAAACTGCCTATTCTAATTAAACGGCCTTTGTGTTTTAGGAGTCGTTCTGAAAAAAATGGCAACCCCTTCATATACGGAATAATTTCTGTTTGTTTTGAGCTTTAATGTTAGGCTACTCATTACTTTCAGTTGAAAAAACTTGTTTTTTTAATTTAATTTCTGATCATTTTTCAAATAATGCCAGTAAATCTGGCTCACCCTCCATGAAAATTTTTTTCTCCTCCCCTCCTCCTTCCACGTAAAATACCTCCTCCCCCCCGTAAAATTTTCTCCGGGCAATTCCATCCTCGCTGAAAATCCCCCCCCCCGTAAAATTCCTTGCGGACGATTCAGCTTGAAAAATTCTCCTTAGTATACTTTCATTTGAAAAAGACTTTAATTTCTAATTGTTTTTCCGATCACTCCGGAAATCTCCACTTCCATGGAATTTTTTTACCGGAAGTCCAGAACCGCTGAAATTTTCCCCAGAAAATTCTCTAGGAACATCTCTACACACAAAATTGAGTTGGCAAAGAGAAAGTAAGAAAGATAAAAAGAATTTCTTAAAGAATTCTTTGGAATTCTGTACCCCCCCCCCCCCTAGTAAATTTCCCCTGGAAAGTTCACCCCCGGAAATTTTCCACACGAATACCCACCACAAGCATTAAATCCCCCCCGAAAATGTCTGTACACTACCCAATAAAAAAGAACAAATACTGTACGTAAACAATGGACAAATTTAATAACTTAAAGACCTATCCCCAGGGGTTATGAAGGTCATGTTATCTCCAAAGGCATAGTTTTTGGATCTTTCGTCTGTGCTGAACAAAATGGCTATCTCGAAATTTCGATCGGACGATTTTGGGGAAAAAAGGCATGGAAGGGGGGCGAGTTGCCCTCCAATTTTTTGGTCACTTAAAAAAGGGCACTAGAACATATCCCGAAGTTATAGGTTCGAAACGATCACCCCTGGTAAAAATAAAAATGAATAAACAAAAACGCATCCGTGATCTTTATTCTGGCAAAAGATACGAAATTCTACATTTTTAGCAGATAGGAGCTTGAAACCTCTACAGTAGGGTTTCCTGATGTGCTTAATCTGATGGTGGGATTTTCATTAAGATTCTTTGATTTTTAGAGGGTGGTTTCTTCACTTTTTAAAAAATCTGGAAAATTTTCTCAGGCTCGTAACCTTTGATGGGTAGCACTAAACTTAAAGGATCTTGTATATTTGGGTACTTGTTAAATATCCCGAAAACACTCAATAGGTTTGATCTGTGTAATCGCTGAAAAACCGGTTCGTCTTTCGCATTCGATGATAATCACTTAGCCTGAGCAAGAGAAACTACTCTGCAAGTACATTTTAATTAAACATATAATATATAGAGGTGGTTAGGTTAGGTATTTGACATTTTGCGTTTTGGGCGGCCTGCTTCCCATAATTTTCTTCTGTAGTTTTTATAATTAGGTTTATAAAGTATTATATTTTCATCATATTTTGGTATATTTCATTATGAATAACCTAACTAATTATTATGATTAACCTAATCTCACTTCTTGCGTGTTTTTCGGGATATTTAATAAGTACCTATATTTGGGAATTAGTATGATGAGCTGATTCTTTTGATATATCCATTAATATCAAATTCTATTTTTTTAGACTTTCGATTACCATTGAACCACGTCGCTCTTGTCTTACAGTTCGTTACCACAAACTGTTTGATACATAGGGAAGACTGAAAAGGTGTTATGTTTTGAGGCAAAGTATCGTACAGCAGTCTTTTTCTATGAAAAAAGTTTTCAATGTGAATACAAAATCCAAATCTTGGGTGAGGTGGAGTGGCAACCCCCCTCCCCCCCCCCCAAAAAAAAAAATAAACCACATTAAATAGAGACTTAGGTTGTTTTTTAAGGACACAATGTACTTTGATCTATTTTCTATATCGGGTTATGTATAATATTAAATAAAAAAAAACAAGTTTTTTTAACTGAAAGTAGGAACGACGTTAAAACTTAAAACGAACAGAAATTATTCCGTATATGAAGGGGGCTGTCCCCCTCCTCAACGCCTCGCTCTTTACGCTAAAGTTTTTTTATTGTTTAAAAAATAGAGTTGTGAGAAAGTCAAACTTTAGCGTAAAGAGCGAGGCGTTGAGGAGGGGACAGCCCCCTTCATATACAGAATAATTTCTGTTCGTTTTAAGTTTTAACGTCGTTCCTTACTTTCAGTTAAAAAAACTTGTTTTTTTTATTTAATTTTTGAACGTTTTTGAATTAATGCAGGTTTTGATTTTGGCTCACCGTACATGAATAATTAAAACAAAATTTGCATATTATATTTGTTAATGGCTTTCTCGAAACTTGTTTAATTTTATTTACGAACGTTTTTATTAGTAATAAATATACGTAACTTAGAATTAACTTACGTAACGAACTTCTATATTCATAAATTTTTAACACGTAATTAGGGGGTTCGCCCCCTAGTCAATACCCTGCTCTTTAAACTATAGTTCGAATTTTTTTTTCCAGTTCTTTAAAATGACCTCTTAATCACAATCATTGATCAGTTGAAAAACTTGTTTTTTTTTTATTTAATTTCCTGATCTTTTTCTTTAATAATGCTGGGAAATCCGGCGCCCCCTTCATAGCAATGTCCCTTCCCCCATGAAACTTCCTTCATGGAAAGATCCTTCCATATAGCCCCCGACCCTCTCTCTTCCCCCAACTACCAGAAAAAATCTCCTCTGAAAAAGTCTGTATACTTCCCAATACCAATACTATATGTTAACATTGAGTAAAGTTCATAATTTCAGCCCTCCCCCTGGGGACTTTGGGGGATCAAGTCATCCTAAAAGACATTTTTTATCATATTTTTCGACCATGCTGAACAAAATGGCTATCTCAAAATTTTGATCGGGTGACTTTGGGAAAAAAATTGAGCGTGGGAGGGGCCTAGTTGCCCTCCATTTTTTTGGTCACTTAAAAAGGGCACTAGAACTTTTAATTTTCCGTTCCAATGAGCCCTCCCACGATATTCTAGGACCACTGGGTCGATACGATCACCCCTGGGGAAAAAAAAAAAAAAAAAAAAAAAAAACAAACAAACAAATAAACACGCATACGTGATCTTTCTTCTGGCAAAAAATGGAAAATTCCACCATTTTTGTAGATAGGAGCTTGAAACCTCTACAGTAGGGTTCTCTGATACGCTGAATATGATGGTGTGATTTTCATTAAGGTTCTATAACTTTTAGGGGGTCTTTCCCCCTTTTTTCGAAAATCAGCCAAATTTTCTCAGGCACGTAACTTTTGATAGGTAAGATTAAACTTAATGAAACTTATATATTTGAAATCAGAATAAAAATCTGATTCTTTTGATGTATCTATTGGTATCAAAATCTCGTTTTTTAGAGTTTCGGTTACCATTGAGCCGGGTCGCTCCTTACTTACAGTTCGTTACCACGAACTGTTTGATATGTTTATATTTTATATGACGTATGAAACCAAGAGACGGAAGGAAATAAAAATGAAAAATAAAATCAAACAGGTGAGAAAACGAGTATTTTGTCAGCTAGTGGCAAAATATGAAGCGAATATTTCGACAAGGACCTCCGCCAAGTCGTCCTCAGTGCTAAAAAAAAAAAAAAAAAAAAAAAAAAAAAAAAAAAAAAAAAAAAAAAAAAAAAAAAAAAAAAAAAAAACCTTCAGAAGTGAATCTAACAAGAGTAGAACAGACACTGTATAAAAAATAAGCCAGAAATAAATGAAAGAACCATCACCAATTGGATTGAATAAGACGGGCTCCCTATTTTTTTGTTTTATCTATTTTAATCGTCTAATTATGATATTTTCTATAAGGTTTATTCGATAGCCATCAAGGAGGCACACTTGTGCCTCTATAAAGAGGCGACCCACCACAATGTTAAGCGATTTCAGGTCCTAGAGGTCGCAGAGAGACGGCGGTAATTGCATTTTGTAGCCCAAGCTCAAACTAAGAAACTTGCAAAATTTCATCCTCCTCCGACTTTATCTTCATGGGGTAAACTGGGCCGGAAGTTTGGACCCTCCCACCACAGCCCCCCTTTAACGTTGTCCGATTGGGCTGAAATTTAGAGGTTAAGCTTTCCTAGGGCCCGGGAGCTTATCCTCGAAATTTCAGCTCAATCCGATCACTCCTTCCCTGTTTTCAAAAAACCAAATATAGCCACTTAAAATTCATCTCTTTTTTTTTTTGTTAGCCACGCCTACAGGCCACAGTTGGCAACGGATCCGGTTGAATGAGGACTCATTCGAAGCAGAATTCGACCTGTTAGGGCCTTTTGATATTTTCAGACCGAAAAAATTATCCCCCGAATTTACATTTACGAAAAACCTCGTTTTCCTATATTAGCCCATGTTAATTTTTCCCTCCACAACCCCCCCTTTAACGTTGTCTGATCGGGCTGAAATTTAGAGGATAAGCTTTCCTGGGGCCTGGGAGCTTATCGTCGAAATTTCAGCTCAATCTGATCACTCCTTCCCTGTTTTCCAAAAACCACATATCAAGATTTTGGGAATTTGCTTGCGTCGAAAATACCTTCTATTTGCTAAACAACAATTACTATTGTGTTTGTATAGTCCAGCGGCTGAGACTTCAGACTTTCACGCGGAAAACTCGGGTTCGATTCACCATCAGAGCAACTTTTTTATATACTTTGAAAAGAAACTCAGTTTCTTTTTTAAATTATTTGAAAAAATTACGTTTTCTAAAGAGTTAAAGAGGCTGAGTTACAAGGTCGACCCTTAAAACGTACAGGGATTAGGAGGCACAGTTGGGGGGCTGTTAAAGAGGCTGAGTCACAAGTTCGAACCTTAAAACGTACAGGGATTAGGAGGCACCCTGTACGACGTGATTTGAGTATTCAGGAATTAAAAGCCTTAACATAAGAATGTTCAAGAGCGGGGGGTTTGGGGGCGGCAGCCCCCCAACTTTAACTCCTGACACGATCAGCTAACAGTTAGTCAAGCAATAATAAGTAATAAACTGTACAAAAACGTGCAGAAATTATTTGAAAAAAACTACGTTTTCTAAAGAGTTAAAGAGGCTGAGTTACAAGGTCGAACCTTAAAACGTACAGGGATTAGGAGGCACAGTTGGGGGGCTGCCGCCCCCCAAACCCCCCGCTTTCGCAGCCTTTAAATATAAAAAAAAAATTTCTTTAAACTGAAAGTAAGGAGCGACATTAAAACTTAAAAAGAACAGAAATTATTCCGTATATGAAAGAGGCTGTGCCCTCCTCAACGCCTCGCTCTTTACGCTAAAGTTTGACTTTCTCACAACTCTGTTTTTAAACAATAAAACTTTAGCGTAAAGAGCGAGGCGTTGAGGAGGGCACAGCCTCTTTCATATACGGAATAATTTCTGTTCTTTTTAAGTTTTAATGTCGCTCCTTACTTTCAGTTTAAGAAATTTTTTTTTTATATTTAAAGGCTGCGAAAGCGGGGGGTTTGGGGGGCGGCAGCCCCCAACTGTGCCTCCTAATCCCTGTACGTTTTAAGGTTCGACCTTGTAACTCAGCCTCTTTAACTCTTTAGAAAACGTAGTTTTTTTCAAATAATGCAGAATAGAATATCTTTGACATAATTTAATTCAGAATTTACATGACTACGTGAACAGATTTTTATAACTCTGTCGACTGAAGAGATTTTTACCCCTCTTTTCACAGAAGGAGGGTTATTTGACGAGAAATGTAGATACCGATCATTATGGGTCGGCTTTCTATATATAGAAAATTCAAGGCTATGAATATTTTTTTATAATTAAAACTTCCAATTAAGGCATCTTTCCTGAATCTTCCAGTTCCATTGTGAATTGGAGATTCGAATCAAAAGAGTTCAAATTTGCCAAAAAATCTCTTAGAGAGTCTTGTCCGTGTTCCCAAACAGAAAGTATATCATCAACAAAACGAAACCAGAGAGAGTGTTTTAATTGGAAACTATTCAAAGCAGATTGTTCTATGAAATCCATGTAAAAATTTGCCAAATAAGGTGGCAAAAACAGTGCCCATGGATAGGCCCATGAATTAAATTATGTCAAAGATATTCTATTCTGCAATGGCTAGCCAATAAACCTTATAGAAAATATCATAATTAGACGATTAAAAAAGATAAAACAAGAAAACAGGGAGCCCCCCCTGCTTGATTCAGTTATTCCGGCAACTGAGAATAAAATTTTCACCACTTTACCATCCGTCTCAAAACTTAGTGACAAACTCGGAAATTTTTAAAAAAAAAACATAATCTCTCTGTTTCTTTCAGAACTGAACAAAAAGTTGAACATTTTTCAACTCAGGAAAAGATAAAACGAACCCTATACTGGGTAGTGGTGTCTACAGAATCCCGTGTTCATGTGGGAAATTTTACATAGATAGGAACCATCAACAACTTGGTGAACGTTTAAATGAACAAATTTCAATAGATAAGTCCCTAGGATTTGAAAATGAAAATGACAACTTTGATTCGCCTTGGCCCTGCATATCTTTGAAAATCCTACACATTTGGTTCTTTTTGAGGAGGCAACTTCAATAATCACTGTGAATGGTCACCGCAATCTTTTAAAGAGGTAATTGAGATCAAAAATATATAAACAGAAATTTGGCTATAAATAGAGACACCGGAGATATTTCCTTAAGCCCAATTTATAACAACTTAATTTCAAAAGACAGAATAATAGAATAGATTAACTTAATAAAAAGAGCTCTCATAGTTTTGGCCTAGGCAACAACTAAATAACGGTATTTTTTACGACATTGGTCACTAAGTGAAACAAAAAAATATTTTACGAACGATTAAATGCACTAACAAAAAAAAGGGACGAAAGAGTTCACGAAACGATTTGTACGGCACCTTGGGGGTTCAAGACTCATTCAATATTTTCACCCAGTCTAATTTAAGACAACCTGTCCACACACCTAATGAACATCGAAGTTGTAGAATGGCGAAATATATATATATATATATATATATATATATATATATATATATATATATATATATATATATATATATATATATATATATATATATATATATATATAATATATATATATATATAATATATATATATATATATATATATATATATCATATATATATATATATATATATTTATGTTTTTTTTTTCTTTTAGCGCTGAGGATGACTTGAGGAGGTCCTTGTCTTCATATTTGCTTGTTCTCTGTCTTCATATTTTGCCAATAGCTGACCAAATCCTCGTTTTCTCACCTATTTTATTTTATTTTTCATTTATCATTTTCTTTCCTCTCTTGGTTTCATACGTCATGTATAGCCAGTGCCATGTATTTATGTATTCTATATATATTTTTATGAAAATTAATCTGCTTCCCACGACAGTTTTGTTGGAGGATCTGACCAAAGGTTGCTCCAACCCTTGACTTTACCGTAGCAACGTAAATCTAGCTCGTTGAATTTTTCGTTTATACTAGTTCATTTGCAATATTTAAAAACTTATTAGCTAGCTAACGTCAAGAATTAATGAGGACAAACTTAAATTGAAAATAAATGTGGAACAGTCAAACATTTCCAATTCCTTCCTAGTAACTGATTACGAATTCTGTCTTTGACTTAAGCTTACAATCCAGATTGGCTTTTAATAGGAAACCTATTAAACTTAGCACGTTTTGCAGATCCCTTTCAGATTCCCCTTTCTTTAGTTAAAAAAAGAAAGAACCCTTTTAGAAATGAAGGCTAAAGTCAATTGATGCATCTCAATAGGCAGTGAAGGAAAGAGAAGGCATCAATATCTATTTTAAGACAATATTAATAGTATTATATACTTATACCATTAATACTTTAAAATATATAATATATTAATATCCTGAGACCACTGCTCATGTCAAAATCTAAATGTGATTAAAACATGAAATTAATTAGCTATGTTTAATGGTAAATTAATGTTAATTATTAATATATAGGGGATGTGACAAAAATATATGAATACTAATAGTAGAGCCTGTCGTACGACAAGCATAAAAATTCATAGAGGATCTTAGATGCGGCAGCAGTTGGAAAAACTAACGAGATGCTAGTTTAAAATAAACAATACATATAATCTATTACTAATTGCTAAGCAAAGAGCTGTCTATTCAATTAACCTACAGCATAAACAATACGTTTCCTTGCGTCGGTAAGGTTTTCAATAAAGGTGGGTAGCACAACTAGGAACTGCCAAAGCTGTAAAAACACTCAAATGATACTCCCTTTGAGCCGGTTTTTAATTTTTTTCCAAGAGGGTATACTTAAACAATTTTAAGAGACTGTCCCTTTCTGAACTTAAAAAAGAAATTCTGCTCTGTTTAATCGAAAAAAAACAACAAATTTACACTTTCTAACAAGGCCGTACCGTAGCCAGGATTTTTTTTTGGGAGGAGTTTTACTAAAAAACATTTCAAGGGGGTTACAAAAAACCTCAAAAACGCATACAAAATTTGTTTATATCCATTTTTTTTACATTTTTACGAGTCAGACAAACAGATCGGGGGGGCTCAAACCCCCCTAACCCCCTTCTCTGGGCACGGCATTGCTTTCGAATGATGTAAGTTTTGTTTAATCTGAGTATTTCCATTCTCCAGCATAAAATGCGAGAAGTTAATTATTTTTTTTCTAAGATTTGCGGAAAAGTGGGTGTCGGCTTTTTATTTTCTGTTTATCTTTTGTCCAAGCTCTAAAAGTCATGGCAAAATAACCGAATCAATTCTAGACAGTTTGGCCACACAAACTAAAAAGCCTTATAGTGTACGAGACATATGGCGATTCTTTAATGTTCCGCATCCTCTTAAAACAGGTCAACTTATGTCCACATCCGGTTTTATTCCTTTTATTTAAAATTGACTATTTATTATTCTCTGCAAGAAGGACTTTTTGACTTGAAAATATTATTAACTTACCCAATGTTACTATTTCCCAGAGTAGAACCCCAAAGCTCCAAACGTCAGATTTGCTTGTATAAATATTATCGTATAAGCTTTCTGGAGCGAGCCATCTTATTGGTAGTCGGCCATCAGCTGACTTTTTTTCATAAATACGGTTATCCTCAAGATCTCGAGCAAACCCAAAGTCAGCCACTTTGCAAATCTTTGTATCCTCTTCAATTAGCACGTTCCTGGCGGCTAGATCTCTATGTACAATCTAAACACAAGCAACACTATTAATTTCCCATTTATTCTCTCTCTCTCTCTCTCTCTTTCTTTGTACTAAAAGATAAAACATGTTTAAGTAAGATCGCAAGGGACCAGAACATTAGACTCATAATTGAGGTCTTAGTATGATTGTGTTACAGACCGAGGGGATCCTATCTCAGTCAAAATTTTCTATTTAATATGGTGAGGAAAATTAAAAATAAAACATAGGTTTTCAAATGAAAGTAAAGAGCAACGGTAAAATTTTAAACAGAAAGAAAATATCCTATGAAAAGAGTGTCTTCTCAAAATTCCGTCCTTTCTACTAAGTTTATAAGGGTGCTATAAGTAATACGATACATTACTGCCTGCCAAGCACAAGCTAATTTTTTTCATAAAGACGGTTATCCTTTAGGACTCATGCAAGTTGAAAGGCAGTTCTTTGCAAGTGTTTGCAAACTAACAGTGCTCTCTCTCTCTCTCTCTCTCTCATCCTCTCTCTCTCTCATTCTCTCTCTCTCTCTCTCTCTCTCTCTCTCTCTCTCTCTCTCTCTCTCTCTCTCTCTCTCTCTCTCTCTCTCTCTCCTCTCTCTCTCTCTCTCCTCTCTCTCTCTCTCTCTCTCTCTCTCTCTCTCTCTCTCTGTCTCTCTCTCTCTCTCTCTCTCTCTCTCTCTTCTCTCTCTCTCTCTCTCTCTCTCTCTCTCTCTCTCTCTCTCTCTCTCTCTCTCTCTCTCTCTCTCTCTCCTCTCTCTCTCTCTCTCTCTCTCTCTCTCTCTCTCTCTCTCGCTCTCTCTCTCTCTCTCTCTCTCTCTCTCTCTCTCTCTCTCTCCTCTCTCTCTCTCTCTCTCTCTCTCTCTCTCTCCCTCGCGTTGGTCAATCAATTAGCATTTTATTTTGTTACACTGTGTTTGTTCTCACGTCATACTTAAATTTAGGTATTAGAAAAATTCTCCTTGTGGTGTTTGAATACTTTGAATTAAACTGGTTTTCCATACAGTTTCGACTACCGTGCCCAATTGCAACATGTGTATCATGTAAAAGTTGAATTCGTAAAACTCAATTTTTTTTTTCACCTTTCCCTACAGGAACAGTCAACTTTTCCTTCAAACTTAGTTCAATTGATAACTCCATTTTTTGTTGTTTTTTTGTTTTACTTCGCTCTTAGACGTTGTAACCTTTTCTGTTACCTCCAGGCATTCTGGTATTATGGAATCGTGAACTGAAAAAACTCCTGAACTTAATTTAACTAATATAGGGTCATTTCACTGGGGCTCTGGGGGGTGATTACTATTCTGAAAATATATTTATTAGACCTTTCGACGTATTAAACAAAATGACCATCTCAAAATTTTTATCTGATATCAATTGGATTAGAAGGGAAGGAGTAATAAACGTGAACAAGTAGTGTTCATAATTACCAAGCGTTATGAAAAATAAAAATTTGATTTTTTTTTTCGAATGGAAGGAAGGAACGAAATTCCCAATAGTTTACGCATAAGTTTTACAATGGAAAAAGAGCAGAGGTTTTTTTTTATATTTGGTGTATGATTGCTAAGTATGATTTACCCTGGGTTCTCAATGATGTGATTTCACGCAAAAACGGCCGGTTTTGCACGATCCGTCAAATTTTCTTCGTTTTTGCTGCAAGTTTATTCCTCACAGCGGTTCAACGGCTGCGTTGAAATGTTTCTACCCAACCGTCGAAAATCGCATCCGTTATTCTGAATTTAAAGGTTTTTAAAACCATAAATTGGAAGTAACTGAGAAACTAATCATGTTTACCAGAAGTTTTTCATTAATATTTGACAAAAAAAAACATGAGGGTCATGTCCTTTTAATCCAAAATTTAAAGCCTTGGCGCCTGGGGAAAAATTTCCTGGAAAATGAACATACAAGATAAGAGTTATAATTTTAATTAAGTATAGCTAGCCTAGACTTATACACGTTAGCCCTTTGAATATTGTTCTCGGCTTCTGGAACTTGATTTAGCCTATTCATATGCATTTGCAGTTTAAATATCTCATGGTATTTTTCTGAAATAAAAATATTATGTTTCTTATTTTTCCGTTTAAGAGGATACGGTGCCTAAAATTCATTTTTGACTAGTAAGAAATGCTGACATTTTCAAATGAATGTGTTAAAGCCCGTTTATGTCATTTCATATATATATTTCTAAGAAATAGTCATATTTTTATAGTTAAATAGATTTTAAGTATATTTTAATCATATATATGTCTATGAATTTTCATATATATTTTTCATAATCTAATATCCCATAATGCTTTTTGCGCTTCAAGAGCTGCAGTGAACCGTTTCTGTGTGAATATTTTTGTGATTTTCCTTTATCCGCTATCCGTGAGCCGATTCGCGTTAAAAAAAATTCGCATCAATGGGAACCAAGGGTTAGACTTGCGAGGCATATAGACGGCAAGAAGGAGACCTCAATGCCGACAAAAGCTATGAAGATAAATTGTTATATAGATTTGCAACATCCAAAATATGCCCAAAATTTGTTTTTGCCCCTTGTAAGGCAATAAAACAGAACTCTTTTAATAACCGACAGTGACTTGTAGCAATTTGTTTTGGTTGGAGAACATTCTAGATTTGCCCAAAATTTAAGCAGCAATCCAAAATTTTTATTTTTAAGCAGAAAAACGAAGAAGCTTTACAAACATTCTGATTACTAACCAATAAACAAAAACTCTGTCAATTTAAAACGAGCAAGGATTAATGTAAGAAACCGTTTTCTGAAAAAGCTAATTTTAAAGAAGAGTAAAGAGCAACATTAAAAAATCAGGTGCTATCAGTTTAACACCTTGAAAGGCGTTTACTCCTAAAGTTTTTTGTTAAAGACTTCAGGCGCATAGACCTCTACTGACTTCGCTATTCTTTAAAATTGGTATGAGTATAATTGATCTGAAGAAATGTACATCTCTTGGCTATAATTTCCTGTTCCTAACCAAAGATTAAGCACATGAGAAGGAATCTACCAATTTACTTCCTAAAACGTAAGCGTCATTCATAGTTTTAAATCGCATTTATAATTCAAGATGTGAACGTTCCAACTACTACTACCGTTCCTGTGGCTAAGTATAAATAAAATTATATATGTAAAATACGAGAGACATCGAAATACAGTATTTTAGTCGATTGACTCAAGCATGATTGACCGTCTAGGAACCTGTTTGACGCTTGAGTCAAGCGTTCACGGTGATTGATAGAAAGTTAGAATGACAATCATTTTGATCAAAAGCAGTGTGTTAGATTAGCTCAGGTCGAAATTGAAGGGCTGATTGGCATAAGCCGTTTTTAGAATTGTATAAAAACGATGTCATTTCATTTGTTGATAGAGAAGTCTATTTATCATCCGTCCATACGTCATTCTTAGGGCAGAACTAAGGTAAAAAGTCATAGGGCTAAGGGATGAAAAATCTCTGTTTTATGCCATAATTTTTTTTTGCTTATTTTGTTGCTGATTTTCACCCATTTTTCTTTTCTTTTTTGTTGGGTGCGTGCTATCACCAAAAAACTGCATATGAAGTCCTTTTTCTTTAATAAAATCGGAATTCCTAATTTTTTCCAATTTGAAACATGGTTATGAATTTCCACTTGCCGACTCAAATAATGAAATTTCATTGTCACTGTCTTTGGTATTTTAAAAGCTTGCAGATCAGAAGAGACTTCTCGTGACTATTTTCTTTATAGAACAGATGTTTAGTAGTTCTTAGAGTGGTCTGAGAAATTACATAAATTTCAATATTAATACATAACAAGCCAAAACTGTTAAAAATTTATGTTGATTGAAGGTCAATGTGCCAAGTCTAAAATATCAACTAAGGCAATTCGATAAAATAAAATATCAAATGAGCAATTCGATAAGGGGTAAATGAGCAGCATCAGTAAATGAGCTATTCAGTAAATTCAATCAATGTGCCAAGCCTGACATACCAACTAATGTATTAAATGCGGAATTCAATTTCGAAATTGATCTAATCGATTAAAAACGGAGAATAAAATTGGGAGAGGATGCTTTATCAAGTTTTTTGCAATTATCTGGCTTTTATATTTCTTTTTATCTTAGTCAGTTAGTCTTTATTGGTGGAGAAATGCATTAAGAGCAGACAAGTTTAAACGACAAGGAAGTCCTTTGACGCTAGAATTTATAAGTCATATTATATATTTCCAGCCTTAATAGCTTCAAATTCCAACTCCTTTTTTTTACAAGGAAAATGCTAAGGAAAGAAAAAGAACAGAATATGTGTTCACAAATGCATAGCAATTAAATACTAGGATACACAACAAAGAGATCAAATTATCTTTTTATTGATGTCTAGACTTTTATAAGGACTTGCTATTCTTTAAGATTGTGCTGAGTGTAACTGAGCTGCGAAAAAGGTAGCTATTAATCTCCCAAACCTACGCCAAAACTAAGTTCAAAAGTCAAGACTCAATTCCCTAAACATATTCAATTCCCTAAACGGTTTCAATTCCCAAAACGTATTCATCACTCCTAGTTTCAAACTGCCTTTTTAATTGCAAATACTTCGGATATTAATACCTTATGCATGCTTTAAAAGTTTCCTGAGTAAGACATATTTCACCTTTATATTCTCTATAAATAAAACTGTTTGAAAGTTCTCTAACTATCTATGATATTGTTACCACCGTTAAAAATGAAACCACCGTTACCACCGTTGATAAACGTTGATACCACCGTTTAAAAATGAAAACCAAAATGGGCGGACAATTTAGCTTGATTAAGAGTCATTGAACTATGTTTGTCTTTGCACAGGTTTCATTTTGACACAAAAACTGCTAAGACTTTTAGAATGTCAAATTAAAACCAAAAGTATGTGCCCTTCTGAATTTTGAATATGGTGCTACTTATTCAAAATTATCACTTAAGATCAAGTGTTACTCCAGCCTAGCTAAAACATCAAAAAGTGTTGCATAAGAGCAGTTCAGACGCAAACTCAATTCAACACCTTTAAACGGGAGCCCTTGGGCTTTTTATTGCCATCACAAGTCTAGGTCTAGTCAAACAGTTCGTGGTTACGAACTGTAAAAAAAGGAGTGACCAGGCTCAATAGTAACCGAAACTTTTAAAAACGGAGTTTTGATACCAATAGATTTATCAAAGAATCGGCTTAAAATAGATTATTAAATAGATCTTAAATAGATTATCAAAGAATCGGCGTTAAATCGGCAATAGATTTATCAAATTATGCTGATTCCAAACATATGAGTTTCATTAAGTTTAGTCTTACTCATCAAAGGCTACGAGCCTGAGAGTATTTGCCTGATTTTGGAAAGAGAGAGAGAGAGAGTAAGTCATGTAATCTTAATGAATATCACACCAACAGATTCAGCGCATCAGAGAACCCTACTGTAGAGGTTTCAAGCTCCTATCTGCAATTAAATAAAAAAAACAAGTTTTTTAAGGAGCGACGTTAAAACTTAAAACGAACAGAAATTATTCCGTATATGAAAGGGCCTGTCCGCTCCTCAACGCCTCGTTCTTTACGCTAAAGTTTTTTATTGTTTGAAAAAATAGAGTTGTGAGAAGTCAAATTTTAGCGTAAAGAGTGAGGCGTTGAGGAGGGGACAGCCCCTTTCATATACGGAATAATTTCTGTTCGTTTTAAGTTTTAACGTCGCTCCTTACTTTCAGTTAAAAAAAAACTTGTTTTTTTTATTCAATTTTTGAACGTTTTTGAATTAATGCAGGTTTTGATTTTGGCTCACCGTACATGAATAATTAAACACAATTTACATATTCATTTTACTTTTATTTGGTTAAATGGCTTTCTGAAAGTTGTTTATTTTTATTTAGGAACGTTTTTATTAGTAATAAATAGGCCTATACGTAGCTTACGAATTAACTTACGTAATGAATTCTATATTCATATATTTTTAGTACGTATATTACGGGGTTCGCCCCCTAGTCAATACCTCGCTCTTTACGCTAAAGTTCAAATTTTGTTCCAATTCTTTAAAATGACCCCTTAATCACAAAGGCCGTTAATTAGAATAAGTAGCTTTTATGAAAGTACTAAAAAATCTTTGGCATAAAGAGCGAGGCATGGACTAGGGGGTGAACCCAAGCATATACGTAACATCTTTTGTTGGTTTTTAGTTTTGATACTGTTCCTTACTTTTAGTTGGAAAACTTGTTTTTTTTAAATTTAATTTCTGATCTTTTTTTTCTTGAATAATGCTGGGAAATCCGGCGCCCCCTTCATAGCAATGTCCCTTCCCCCATGAAAAACTTTCTCCATGGAAAGATCCTCCCACATAACCCCCGACCCCCCCCCCACTACCAGAAAAAATCTTCCCTGAAAACGTCTATATACTTCCCAAAAACCAATACTATATGTTAACATTGAGTAAAGTTCATACTTTTCAGCCCTCCCCTCGTGGTCTTTGGGGGATTAGATCATCCTAAAAGACAAGGTTATCACATTTTCAACCATGCTGAACAAAATGGCTATATCAAAATTTTGATCGGGTGACTTTGGGTAAAAAATGAGCGTTGGAGGGGGCCTAGTTGCCCTCCGTTTTTAGGGTCACTTAAAAAAGGCACTAGAACTTTTAATTTCCGTTTCAATGAGCCCTCCCACGATATTCTACGACCACTGGATCGATACAATCACCCCTGGGAAAAAAAATTTAAAAAAACACGCATCCGTGATCTTTCTTCTGGCAAAAAATACAAAATTCCACATTTTTGCAGATAGGAGCTTGAAACCTCTACATTATGGTTCTCTGATACGCTGAATCTGATGGTGTGATTTTAATTAAGGTTCTATAGCTCTTAAGGGGTCTTTTCCCCTTTTCTCAAAAATCAGCCAAATTTTCTCAGGCGCGTAACTTTTGATGGGTAGGACTAAACTTGATGAAACTTATATATTTGAAATCAGCATTAAAATATGATTCTTTTGATGTATCTATTGGTATCAAAATCACGTTTTTTATAGTTTCGGTTACTAGTGAGCCGGGTCACTCCTTACTTACAGTTCGTTACCACGAACTGTTTGAAAACGTGGTGGTCCTAGAATATCAGGAGAGGGCTCATTCGAACGGACATTAAAAGTTCTAGTATCCTTTTTAAGTTACCGTAAAGATTGGAGGGCAATTAGGCCCCCTCCCAAGCCCCTTTTTTCTCAAAATCGTCCAATCAAAATTTCGAGACAGCCATTTTGTTCAACATAGTTGAAAAGCCGAATAACTATGTCTTTGGAGATAACATGCCCCTCCACTGCTCCTTGGGAAAGGTCTTTAAGCTATAAAATTTGCCCATTGTTTATGTATAGTATTTGTAATTGGGAAGTATACGGGTGGGGGGGGGGGACATATTTTCTGCTGGAGGATTTTCCACAGGGAGAATTTTCCATGGGGAGGGAATTTTCCAGGGGGTGATTTTTTCAGGGGAAATTTTACAGTGGGGGAATTTGCCAGAATTCTTACACGAAATTCTTCTTATGTCTTGCTTTCTCTTTGCCGACTCAATTTCACGCGTGGAGATGTCGAGGATATTTGTCCGAGGTAAATTTTCACCAGGATTGCATAATCTAGAGGATATATCCGTGTGGATAAGGTATATTTGCATGGAAGTGGAGCCAGATTTCCTGGAATTATTTAAAAAACGATCAAGAAATTAAATAGAAAAAATTTCAACTGAAAGTAAGGAGTTACATTAAAACTTAAAACGAACAGAAATTACAATGTATATGGGGAAGTTTTCCCCTCCTCAACACCTTGCTCTTTACGCAAAAATTTGAATTTTCTCCCAGTTTTTTAAAAACGACTTCTGAAACACAGGGCTCGTTTAATTAGAACAATAAGAAGCTTTTTTAAAGGTACTAAAAAACTTAAGTACAATCTCTTCGATAAATTACCGCTGGGTTGAAACCTCCCCCCCCCAAAAAAAAAATGTAAAAGTTTGGATAGAGCCTTATTTTTGATATTTCATAAAGATTCAAACAAGTTAATAAATATTATTATATAGGCTAATATATTAATTTGTCAATTTGTTAGAGCACGTAGAATCCACTTAGGATGTTTGGGGGGTAGAGAATCTTTGGAAGACATCAAATTGGCTTCCAAAAGAGTTAGTGATTGTCTAGTAGTTTTTACTGTTTACGTTACTCACCTTATTTTTTATAATTAGGTGTGGAAGAAATTAAGCGTAAATTGACCACTATGATACTCAAAACCCTATAAAGAAACATGGTTACTGAGGGGACAGCAGCTCCCCTCTTACTGCGGAACATGACTTTATTTTTTTATATTTTTTTTATTACTTTGAAAAGCAGACACTAAGTGAGCCCTTTCGAAGTACTGTTATGCAAAAGTTAAACTTTATTGTGAAGAACGGAGCTTGAAGGGGCGGTAGCACCTTTCGTTTCCAGGATACCTCTTGGTATGGTGTTAAAAATAAACAGAAATTGCATATAAAAAATGAATTTAATTCCAATAAAAGTAACACTGAAACTTCAAGCACACAAAAATTACCCGGCATATGAGGGAAACTAACGCCTTCCCACAAGTCCCTGATCTTTACAGTAAAGCTCGACTTCATTTTCAAATTCTCCAAAAACGAATTCTAAATAGGTGTAACTGGATGAAAAAAATTTACAATATCTCAAGTATGGAAGGAAAACAAGAAAACGAGAAGTAAAGACGAGATAGAAATGAAACTTTCAGCGTAAGTCAGATGCAAGTATACTCTGCGGATTTGTTGGTGTAAGAATCAGTTATTGAGTATTTAATTATGGGCTATATCTATTTTCCGTTGATGCAAACAATTTATTTCGCATTTGATAATGCTTAGAATTTTCTTTTAATTATAAATAGGATTTTTATTTCTGGATATTGAATGCCATGATCAGAAGGTAAATTTATCTATTTTCATCAATACTACCAGAGTTACACTTAAAACGAATAACTATGTTTTAACTTTTAGTTTGGCTTTCATCCAAAGAAATTTAATTCTTTCGGACAAGAAAGTTGTTACAGAAAGCTGTGCTTTGCCAAGTTTCAAATTGTATCTTCATAAAATTGTATCACCGTAGCCAAAAACATATTTTATATCTGAACCAGCGTTGCAAATGGAAATTTATACTCCTAAGTTTAATATACAACAGTTCCCTGAAAAGAACTATAAGTATCGAGTGACTCGTGCAAATAGTAACCAAAACTCTAAAATGCAGAGCTATTTAAGGTTACTCATCAAAAGCTACGAGCCTGAGCAAGCTTGCCTGGTTTTCAAAAAGAGGGGCAACATTATAAAAGAGTATATGATTAAGATGGAAAAAACACCATCAGATTAAGCGTATCAGAGAACACAGTTGCAGAGGTTTCAAGCCCCTATCAACAAAAATAGAAAATTTTGTATTTATTCCGAGTAGGACGAAAACTTTGATATTGTCAACCGATTTAAAATTATCGAAAAATTGTATATTCAGCTTTCCAGATTCAAATACAGCAACACCCCCCCCCCCCCCCGGTGGTGCATTTGTTCTATAATGATGCACGAAGTCTGTACAAAACAAACGATTAATATTGATATTTCTTTAAACGGTTATTTAACTAAATGTATTCATTTGTATCAGGATAAAATCTTGTGCAGGGGCGCATAATTGCACATCAGCCATTATGAAGGGGGGTTGATCTTTGTGTAGGTGGGAAGAGTGTTCTTGAAGTTTCAAAAGTGTATTTTTATGCCCAAGCCTTCCAACTCTTCATGAGCCTCCAGACAACTATAGAAGGAGGTTCGGAGTGAGGGCGTGTTATAAATTAATATCTGATCCCCCTTGATTCCTAGGAATACTTTTAGACTACACCCTTAATACGGGTACTGCGAGATGATAGCACTCCACTTATTGTAGATGATCTTTTGCTGTGTAACATAAAAGATTATATTTTCAGACTAATCGAAAAAAAGGTGGAGAGTCAGAGTGGAGCATCCTGAATTCCACCAAAAAATTTCCCGGGGTGGTAAGTGCCATCAGGAGATTTGTTTTCACTGATATTAAAATGACAATATTTTGCATTTTCCTATTTATATACCAATGTCTTCTTCAGTGGGGCAGTGCCCAACTTCCCAGGGCACTGCCCCACTGCCCCCTCCCCCCTGCAAGCGTTCATGGTTAATATCCCTATGAAAAAGATTTGCTAGAAGAAATCACCTCAAAAATGTGGAATTGATGACCCTGCAATTACATCTGATGTTTTAGACCATCCCCTCCTAATAAATATAAATATTTACAGGGGTATATTTTTTCGCAAATGATCCCCACTCTTGAAGCATTGTTAAACAAATAGTAAACTCGAACTTAAAAACCGAAGGTTGATGGAGGGAGTAGTAACTTCCTTCAAAATTAAAAGAGCATTTGATTAAGAAGCTTGTAGTTATAAATTGCAAGTAAAGAGCAACCCTTGTCAATAAAAACCAAAACTTGAAAAAAAAAGTTTTGATTGAAGTAAATGTAAAAATACATTCTATTATTCAGGCTGATTCTAAACAAGCAAAATGTACTAATTTTAATTTTGCTTGATCGTTGCTATTAGCATATGAGAAATTTGCATATTTCAGAAACAGGGACTAAACTCCCCCGAAAGAGGGGTACGATATTCATGGAAATTATGAGTAGAAAGCTATCTTATAGTCCGACGAGAACACCATATATGGGCATAGAGTCCCTAGGGAGAACACCTGTGCTGTCAGTCCCACGAATACACCAAATATGGGCATGGAATCCCCAGGGAGAACACGTTTCCGAGAAATGTCTCCGGGCGAAGTTTATTAATGTCTTTGGAGTTCGTCCAGGAGAATTGTTTCCGGAAGTTTATTAATGTCTTTGGAGTTCGTCCAGGAGAATTGTTTCCGGAAGTTTATTAATGGCTGACAGGTGATGTCAAGGTTAATTGATTTGTCACGAAAGGGGAATTGTTTCCGGGCGAATGTTTTGATCTTAAAGATGAAGAGATTAACGTGGGAAAGGGTTTCCTAGTAATTTCAAATGTGACAGCGCAGGGATGTCAAAAACAAAACGAACACGCAGAAATTACGTTTAGGGGTTATTTGGGCGAAAGCGTTTTAGACATTTTAGGGAATTATTTCGGCGAAACAGTTAGAGACATTTTAAAAGATGATTTTAGAAGAGGTTTTAGAAGAGGATTTGAGGGTGAAACTTTGTGGTCGTTATAATACACAAGTTGTAATTGAACAGTGTTGTGAGGTCCTCTACCCCAACCCCAAAGGGCTCCGATCCCCCTACCCCAACCCCGAAGGAAGCCCCCGGTCCCCAAAGGTCCCCCGGGCTCCCAAAGGACCACCCGGCCCCCAAGGGATCCCCCGGACCCCCAAAGGTCCCCCGGCACCCCAAAGGCCCCTGAGCCCCCATTTTTTAATATTTTTTAATTTGCGCATTTTGGGACACAAACGGGTCCCCACCCCCCATCTTTTGACTCCCCCTCACAACTTTAGTGTTTTGTCATGGTTTACCGTGTCATAGTTACATTCTCTTGATTTTCAAAGTTCATTGTGGATTTCTTTCATTGAAATGCAAGAGTTGGATTATTTCAGTAGTGTTTTGTCATGGTTTACCTTGTCGCAGTTACATTCTCTTGATTTTCAACGTTCATTGCGGATTTCTTTCATTGAAATGCAACAGTTGGAATATTTCAGTAGTGTTTTGTTGTAGTTTACCCTGACGCAGTTACATTTTCTTGATTTTTCAAAGTTCATTTTGAATTTCACTCGTTGAAATGCAAGAGTTGGAATATTTCAGTTGTGTTTTGTCGTGGTTTACCTTGTCACAGTTATATTCTCTTGATTTTTGAAAGTTCATTTTGATTTTTTTCATTGAAATGCAAGAGTTGGAATATTTCAGTAGTGTTTTGTCGTGGTTTACGTTGTCACAGTTACATTCTCTTGATTTTTCAAAGTTCATTTTGAATTTCTTTCATTGAAATGCATGAGTTGGAACATTTCAGTAGTGTTTTGTCATGGTTTACCTTGTCACAGTTACATTCTCATGATTTTTCAAAGTTAATTTTGAATTTCTTTCGTTGAAATGCAAGAGTTGGAATATTTCAGTAGTGTTTTGTTGTGGTTTATCGTGTCACAGTTACATTCTCTTGATTTTTCAAAGTTCATTTTGATTTTTTTCATTGAAATGCAAGAGTTGGATTATTTCAGTAGTGTTTTGTCATGGTTTACCTTGTCGCAGTTACATTCTCTTGATTTTCAACGTTCATTGCGGATTTCTTTCATTGAAATGCAAGAGTTGGAATATTCCATTAGTGTTTTGTTGTAGTTTACCCTGTCGCAGTTACATTTTCTTGATTTTTCAAAGTTCATTTTGAATTTCATTCGTTGAAATGCAAGAGTTGGAATATTTAAGTTGTGTTTTGTCGTGGTTTACCCTGTCACAGTTACATTCTCTTGATTTTTCAAAGTTCATTTTGATTTCTTTCATTGAAATGCAAGAGTTGGAATATTTCAGTAGTGTTTTGTCGTGGTTTACCTTGTCACAGTTACATTCTCTTGATTTTTCAAAGTTCATTTTGAATTTCTTTCATTGAAATGCATGAGTTGGAACATTTCAGTAGTGTTTTGTCGTGGTCTACCTTGTCACAGTTACATTCTCGTGATTTTTCAAAGTTCATTTTGATTTTTTTCATTGAAATGCAAGAGTTGGAATATTTCAGTAGTGTTTTGTCGAGGTTTACCTTGTCACAGTTACATTCTCTTGATTTTTCAAAGATCATTTTGAATTTCTTTCGTTGAAATGCAAGAGTTGGAATACTTCAGTAGAGTTTTGTTGTGGTTTATCGTGTCACAGTTACATTCTCTTGATTTTTCAAAGTTCATTTTGAATTTCTTTCATTGAAATGCATGAGTTGGAACATTTCAGTAGTGTTTTGTCGTGGTTTACCTTGTCACAGTTACATTCTCGTGATTTTTCAAAGTTTATGTTGAATTTCTTTCGTTGAAATGCAAGAGTTGGAATATTCCAGTAGTGTTTTGTTGTGGTTTATCGTGTCACAGTTACATTCTCTTGATTTTTCAAAGTTCATTGCGGATTTTTTTCATTGAAATGCAAGAGTTGGATTATTTAAGTAGTGTTTTGTTGTGGTTTACCTTGTCACAGCTACATTCTCTTGATTTTTCAAAGTTCATTTTGAATTTCATTCATTGGAATGCAAGAGTTGGAATATTTCAGTAGTGTTTTGTTGTGGTTTACCTTGTCACACTTTCATTCTCTTGATTTTTCAAAGTTCATTTGAATTTCTTTCATTGAAATGCAAGAGTTGTATTATTTCAGTAGTGTATTGTCGTGGTTTACCATGTCGCAGTTACATTCTCGCAAGAGTTGGATTATTTCAGTTGTGTTTTGTCGTGGTTTACCCTGTCACACTTTCATTCTCTTGATTTTTCAAAGTTCATTTTGAATTTCTTTCATCGAAATGCAAGAGTTGGATTATTTCAGTAGTGTATTGTCGTGGTTTACCATGTCACACTTTCATTCTCTTGATTTTTCAAAGTTCATTTTGAATTTCTTTCATTGAAATGCAAGAGTTGGATTATTTCAGTAGTGTTTTGTCGTGGTTTACCATTTCACAGTTACATTCTCTTGATTTTTCAAAGTTCATTTTGGATTTCTTTCATTGAAATGCAAGAGTTGGAATATTTCAGTAGTGTTTTGTCATGATTTACCTTGTCACAGTTACATTCTCTTAATTTTTCAATGTTCATTTTGAATTTCTATCGTTGAAATGCATGAGTTGGAATATTTCAGTAGTGTTTTGTTATGGTTTACCTTGTCACAGTTACATTTTCTTGATTTTTCAAAGTTCATTTTGAATTTCTTTCATTGAAATGCAAGAGTTGGATTATTTCAGTAGTGTTTTGTCATGGTTTACCTTGTCACAGTTACATTCTCTTGATTTTCAAAGTTCATTGTGGATTTCTTTCATTGAAATGCAAGAGTTGGATTATTTCAGTAGTGTTTTGTCATGGTTTACCTTGTCGCAGTTACATTCTCTTGATTTTCAACGTTCAATGCGGATTTCTTTCATTGAAATGCAAGAGTTGGAATATTTCAGTAGTGTTTTGTTGTAGTTTACCCTGTCGCAATTACATTTTCTTGATTTTTCAAAGTTCATTTTGAATTTCATTCATTGAAATGCAAGAGTTGGAATATTTCAGTAGTGTTTTGTTGTGGTTTACCTTGTCACAGTTACATTCTCTTGATTTTTCAAAGTTCATTTTGAATTTCTTTCGTTGAAATGCAAGAGTTGGAATATTTCAGTAGTGTTTTGTCATGGCTTACCTTGTCACAGTTACATTCTCTTGATTTTTCAAAGTTCATTTTGAATCTTTCATTGAAATGCAAGAGTTGGAATATTTCAGTAGTGTTTTGTCATGGCTTACCTTGTCACAGTTACATTCTCTTAATTGTTCAAAGTTCATTTTGAATTTCTTTCATTGAAATGCAAGAGTTGGAATATTTCAGTAGTTTTTTGTCATGGTTTACCTTGTCACAGTTACATTCTCGTAATTTTTCAAAGTTCATTTTGAATTTCTTTTCGTTGAAATGCAAGAGTTGGAATATTTCAATAGTGTTCTGTCATGGTTTACCTTGTCACAGATACATTCTCTTGATTTTCCAAAGTTCATTTTGAATTTCATTCGTTGAAATTTAAGAGTTGGAATATTTCAGTAGTGTTTTGTCGTGGTTTACCTTGTCACAGTTACATTCTCTTGATTTTTCAAAGTTCATTGTGGATTTCTTTCGTGAAATGCAAGAGTTGGATTATTTCAGTAGTGTTTTGTCGTGGTTTACCCTGTCACACTTTCATTTTTGTTAGGTTAGGTTAAGTTAAATCAAGTTAGGTTAGGCTAAGTTAGGTTAGGTTAGGTTAGCCTACGTACGCGCGCGTACGTAGGCTAACCTAACCTAACTTAACCTAACTTGATCTAGCCTAACCTAACCTAACCTAACAAAAATGAAAGTGTGACAGGGTAAACCACGATAAAACACTTCTGAAATAATCCAACTCTTGCATTTCAACGAAAGAAATCCAAAATGAACTTTGAAAAATCAAGAGAATGTAACTGTGACAAGGTAAACCACGACAGAACACTACTGAAATATTCCAACTCTTGCATTTCAACGAAAGAAATTCAAAATGAACTTTGGAAAATCAAGAGAATGTATCTGTGACAAGGTAAACCATGACAGAACACTATTGAAATATTCCAACTCTTGCATTTCAACGAAAAGAAGTTCGAAATGAACTTTGAAAAATTACGAGAATGTAACTGTGACAAGGTAAACCATGACAAAACACTACTGAAATATTCCAACTCTTGCATTTCAATGAAAGAAATCCAAAATGAACTTTGAAAAATTAAGAGAATGTAACTGTGACAAGGTAAACCACAATAAAACACTACTTAAATATTCCAACTCTTGCATTTCAATGAAAGATTCAAAATGAACTTTGAAATATCAAGAGAATGTAACTGTGACAAGGTAAGCCATGACAAAACACTACTGAAATATTCCAACTCTTGCATTTCAACGAAAGAAATTCAAAATGAACTTTGAAAAATCAAGAAAATGGAACTGTGATAAGGTGAACCACAACAGAACATTACTGAAATATTCCAACTCTTGCATTTCAACGAAAGAAATTCAAAATGAACTTTGAAAAATTAAGAGAATGTAAGTGTGACATGGTAAACCACAACAAAACACTACTGAAATATTCCAACTCTTGCATTTCACCGCAATAAAACCAAAATGAACTTTGAAAAATCAAGAGAATGTAAGTGTGACATGGTAAACCACAACAAAACACTACTGAAATATTCCAACTCTTGCATTTCACCGAAATAAAACCAAAATGAACTTTGAAAAATTAAGAGAATGTAAGTCTGACAAGGTAAACCATGACAAAACACTATTGAAATATTCCAACTCTTTCATTTCATCGAAAGAAATTCAAAATGAACTTTGAAAAATTAAGAGAATGTAACTGTGATAAGGTAAACCATGACAGAACACTATTGAAATATTCCAACTCTTGCATTTCAACGAAAGATTCAAAATGAACTTTGAAAAATTACGAGAATGTAACTGTGACAAGGTAAACCATGACAAAACACTACTGAAATATTCCAACTCTTGCATTTCAATGAAAGAAATCCAAAATGAACTTTGAAAAATTAAGAGAATGTAACTGTGACAAGGTAAACCACAACAAAACACTACTTAAATATTCCAACTCTTGCATTTCAATGAAAGATTCAAAATGAACTTTGAAATATCAAGAGAATGTAACTGTGACAAGGTAAGCCATGACAAAACACTACTGAAATATTCCAACTCTTGCATTTCAACGAAAGAAATTCAAAATGAACTTTGAAAAATCAAGAAAATGGAACTGTGATAAGGTGAACCACAACAGAACATTACTGAAATATTCCAACTCTTGCATTTCAACGAAATAAATTCAAAATGAACTTTGAAAAATTAAGAGAATGTAAGTGTGACATGGTAAACCACAACAAAACACTACTGAAATATTCCAACTCTTGCATTTCACCGAAATAAAACCAAAATGAACTTTGAAAAATCAAGAGAATGTAAGTGTGACATGGTAAACCACAACAAAACACTACTGAAATATTCCAACTCTTGCATTTCACCGAAATAAAACCAAAATGAACTTTGAAAAATTAAGAGAATGTAAGTCTGACAAGGTAAACCATGACAAAACACTATTGAAATATTCCAACTCTTTCATTTCATCGAAAGAAATTCAAAATGAACTTTGAAAAATCAAGAGAATGTAACTGTGATAAGGTAAACCACAACAAAACACTACTGAAATATTCCAACTCTTGCATTTCAATGATAGAAATTCAAATGAACTTTGAAAAATTAAGAGAATGTAACTGTGACAAGGTAAACCACAACAAAACACTACTAAAATATTCCAACTCTTGCATTTCAACGAAAGAAATTCAAAATGAACTTTGAAAAATCAAGAGAATGTAACTGTGACATGGTAAACCATGACAAAACACTAGTGAAATATTCCAACTCTTGCATTTCAATGAAAGAAATTCAAAATGAACTTTGAAAAATCAAGAGAATGTAACTGTGACAAGGTAAACCATATCAAAACACTACTGAAATTTTCCAACTCTTGCATTTCAATGAAAGAAATTCAAAATGAACTTTGAAAAATCAAGAAAATGTAACTGTGACAAGGTAAACCACAACAAAACACTACTGCAATATTCCAGCTCTTGCATTTCAACGATAGAAATTCAAAATGAACTTTGAAAAATTAAGAGAATGTAACCGTGACAGGGTAAATCATGTCAAAACACTACTGAAATATTCCAACCCTTGCATTTCAACGAAAGAAATCGACACTGAACTTTGAAAAATCAAGAGAATGTAACTGTGACAAGGTAAACCACGACAAAACACTACTGAAATAATCCAACTCTTGCATTTCAATGAAAGAAATTCAAATGAACTTTGAAAAATCAAGAGAATGTACCTGTGACAAGGTAAACCACGATAAAACACTACTGAAATAATCCAACTCTTGTTTTTCAACGAAACAAATTCAAAATGAACTTTGGAAAATCAAGAGAATGTAACTGTGACACAATAAACCACAACAAAACACTACTGAAATATTCCAACTCTTGCATTTCAACGAAAGAAATTCAAAATGAACTTTGAAAAATCACGAGAATGTAACTGTGACAAGGTAAACCACGACAAAACACTACTGAAATGTTCCAACTCATGCATTTCAATGAAATAAATTCAAAATGAACTTTGAAAAATCAAAAGAATGTAACTGTGACACGGTAAACCACGACAAAACACTACTGAAATGTTCCAACTCTTGCACTTCAATGAAAGAAATTCAAAATGAACTTTGAAAGATCAAGAGAATGTAACTGCGACAAGGTAAACTACAACAAAACACTACTGAAATATTCCAACTCTTGCATTTCAACGAATGAAATTCAAATGAACTTTGAAAAATCTAGAAAATGTAACTGCGACAAGGTAAACTACAACAAAACACTACTGAAATATTCCAACTCTTGCATTTCAATGAAAGAAATCCACAATGAACTTTGAAAATCGAGAGAATGTAATTGCAAAAAGGTAAACCACGACAAAACACTACTGAAATATGCCAACTCATGCATTTCAATGAAATAAATTCAAAATGAACTTTGAAAAATCAAAAGAATGTAACTGTGACACGGTAAACCACGACAAAACACTACTGAAATGTTCCAACTCTTGCACTTCAATGAAAGAAATTCAAAATGAACTTTGAAAGATCAAGAGAATGTAACTGCGACCAGGTAAACTACAACAAAACACTACTGAAATATTCCAACTCTTGCATTTCAACGAATGAAATTCAAAATGAACTTTGAAAAATCTAGAAAATGTAACTGCGACAAGGTAAACTACAACAAAACACTACTGAAATATTCCAACTCTTGCATTTCAATGAAAGAAATCCACAATGAACTTTGAAAATCGAGAGAATGTAATTGCAAAAAGGTAAACCACGACAAAACACTACTGAAATATGCCAACTCTTGCATTTCAACGAAAGAAATTCAAAATGAACTTTGAAAAATCAGGAGAATGTAACTGTGACAAGGTAATCCATCAAATGAACTTTGGAAAATCAAGAGAATGTAACTGTGACACGATAAACCGCAACAAAACACTACTGAAATATTCCAACTCTTGCATTTCAACGAAAGAAATTCAAAATGAACTTTGAAAAATCACGAGAATGTAACTGTGACAAGGTAAACCACGACAAAACACTACTGAAATGTTCCAACTCTTGCATTTCAATGAAAGAAATTCAAAATGAACTTTGAAAAATCAAGAGAATGTAACTGCGACAAGGTAAACTACAACAAAACACTACTGAAATATTCCAACTCTTGCATTTCAACGAATGAAATTGTAAATGAACTTTGAAAAATCTAGAAAATGTAACTGTGACAAGGTAAACTACAACAAAACACTACTGAAATAATCCAACTCTTGCATTTCAATGAAAGAAATCCACAATGAACTTTGAAAATCAAGAGAATGTAACTGTGACACGATAAACCATGACAAAACACTAAAGTTGTGAGGGGGAGTCAAAAGTTTGGGGGTGGGGACCCTTTTGTGTCCCAAAATGCGCAAATTAAAAAATATTAAAAAATGGGGGCTCAGGGGCCTTTGGGGTTTCGGGGGACCTTTGGGGGTCCGGGGGGCCCTTGGGGGCCGGGTGGTCCTTTGGGAGCCCGGGGGACCTTTGGGGACCTGGGGCTTCCTTCAGGGTTGGGGTAGGGGGATCGGAGCCCTTTGGGATTGGGGTAGAGGACCTCACGACACTGTTCAAATACAACTTGTGTATTATAACGACCACAGAGTTTCACCCTCAAATCCTCTTCTAAAACCTCTTCTAAAATCATCTTTTAAAATGTCTCTAACTGTTTCGCCGAAATAATTCCCTAAAATGTCTAAAACGCTTTCGCCCAAATAACCCCTAAACGTAATTTCTGCGTGTTCCTTTTGTTTTTGACATCCCTGTGCTGTCACATTTGAAATTACTAGGAAACCCTTTCCCGCGTTAATCTCTTCATCTCTAAGATCAAAACATTCGCCCGGAAACAATTCCCCTTTCGTGACAAATCAATTAACCTTGACATCACCAGTCAGACATTAATAAACTTCCGGAAACAATTCTCCTGGACGAACTCCAAAGACATTAATAAACTTCCGGAAACAATTCTCCTGGACGAACTCCAAAGACATTAATAAACTTCGCCCGGAGACATTTCTCGGAAACGTGTTCTCCCTGGGGATTCCATGCCCATATTTGGTGTACTCGTGGGACTGACAGCACAGGTGTTTTCCCTAGGGACTCTATGCCCATATATGGTGTTCTCGTCGGACTATAAGATAGCTTTATACTATTATGCAATGAAATTCAACATGGTTGATAGCCTTAATTCCGCTATCTAAGACCGTGAAATTTCTCATATAGAGCCGGGAGCCCTGCGGCTTCACCGCGAGGCCCCGGCACTAGGAACGCGGCAGGCTTTTATATATGGATTCGTACTGTTGCTTGTCTTCTAAACGCAGACAATTTGAGCCTTTTCTTGATGTCATGACGTCCAAATGGGCCTTAAATTAGAAGTGGTGCCTTTGTATAATTACATTTTTTTTTTATTGGACCTTTAACTTTTTCCTCGGCTTGTATTTTGTCATTATGAAAGAGATATCGTCGAACCTTTGTTTCTTTCAATTGTTCAGGTGGTGGGAAAAAACTTCTTATTCTTCCAACGAACTATCTAGTCCAGGTTTTTGATTTTACGAGGTATGAAAGGCATTGACGACCACCTTTGTTTCTTTCAATTATTCAGCTGGTGGTACAAAACTTCTTCTTTTGTCTTGGCTTGTCTTTTGTCATTATGAAAGACATATCGCCGAACCTTTGTTGCTTTTAATTGTTCAGGTGGTGCGACAAAAGCTTCTTTTTCGTCGAACGATTTATCCCGTCCATATTTTTGATTTTCTAAGGTATGGTAGGTATTGATGACCTTATCCATGTCAAAATCCAAAACCCAATCATCATCGCGATCATTTTCAATTTTTTTTTTCGTTACACCTTGGCTTATCTTTCGTCATTATGAAATACATATCGCCGAATCTTTGTAGGCATTGATGATCTTATCTACGTTAAAATCCCAAACCCAATCATCATCGCTATCATTTTCCATTTTTGACACGTTTCGATTCTTGCTGTCCAGGTTGATTTTCATTGACTCGCTGCTCTTCATTTTTATTTTTGACTCCCTCACTTGTTCGTTGTCGTATGTCTTCTAACCGCGTGTGTCTTCGCTCTTCCTTTTCATTTTTAACATGTTCTAATTGTCATTTTCGTATATATTCTAACCGCCTGTGTCTTTTCTCTTTATTTTTATTTTTGACACGTTAGTTGACAGGTTTTGGTTCCAAAGAATCATCATTTATAGTAACTGCAACTGCAAATTCTCGTTTTTGGGCCTTTCAGCAGACATTATATTATATAAATAACTGTTGCGTTGGGAACTCAACAATGTTATTTATGCTATGCATGACATTATATAAGGCAATACTTATGTGATTTCATATATGATGTCATAAAAATGCTTATATGATGTACTAACACAGTACATGACCTCATTTGCAAAAACCGAAATTCAGGCTCTTAACGATTTTTCTCAGACTTCTGACCTATCTAGATCGTTTTTTTTTTATGCGAAAACATCCCTAAATACAAATTTACCCAAAAAATATGGAGCTATTTTCGAGAAATAGAACAAATATATACATACACAATTATTACTCACATATAAAGATGGTATTTTGGCACGTTCTGATTCTCCCTGTCGCTTATAATTCCCGCTGCCGCTTATCTTCTAACTGCATATTTCTTTGTTCTCGATGTGGCAAATATTTTAACCACATATTTCTATTTCTTTACTTTCATTTTTAATTCGTTCTGATCCTCGTTGCAGCATGTCTTGTAACCGCATATATCTTCGTTCTTCCCTTTCAATTTTGACTTGTTTTAATTGTAGTTGTCGCAAGTACTCTAACTGTATATCTCTTTGTTCTTCCTTTTCATTTATTACTTCATACATTTTTTCAATACCCTTTATCGTAGCTGTTCGAATTGGTTTTGCCACACCTGATGATCTTGGTTATTCGTTTGTCCTATAGGCAATATGAAACTCCTTAAAACGCCTTTTGTAAATAGGATTCATTACGCTTGGTTCCTTTTGTAATGTTGCATGCGTCATAGATAACTGGAAATGATACGATCGCTCCTGGTGGGGAGGATGATGTAATTTATTCTCTTGAAATATGGTCATAAAAACGAAAAGCTGACTTAAAACTAAAAAATAAGACGATAATTATACTATTGCGTAATTTAGATACTTCAAAAATTATAATGGAAGAAGGAGCGTGATATTTTTACACCTGTAAAGGGTAAACAGGAAGGAGGAATCAAATTCAGGCGAGAAATTCTTAATTCAACTGACATTGCTGATTTGTCACCCTATGACTTGAAACTATAAAATAAACTTTAAACATGCCAATACGTACTATAGATATTTCCGATGGCATTGGCAATTGAAGATTCCTGGTTGTTACTGAATTATATATCAACACAATAAAAGCAAAAATATGCAAAAAAAAGCTGGGATAGAAGTTTTTCTGGTATATATGACGTTATGCTAAATTACACATGATTTTGAATGAATCTGAACAGCTAAAGCAAAAGGCATGGGAAAATTTCTGAGGTAATGATGCATCAACATGCAGCACAACAAGATACACTACAAGAAGACATACGTCAACAAGCATGACATAGAATCCCAAATGAAAATAACGAACAATGAAATCTACGAATAGAAGAAAAGTGACAGGGGTGATCATATAGCATCGTAAGAGATATCTGCGGTTAGAAGAGAAGCCACAGTAAGAATCACAACAAGTCACAGGAGAAAACAAAACTTTTAAAATGGATGACTCTTTGATGCATTGACAGGAAAGAGGAATTGAATTTGCGCCAGAATTTCTTAATCCAGTTGAAATTGCTGATTTGACACTTTGGACTTAAAACTAAAGAATAACCAGGCATTTATCATGGCATGGTACAAATTTTCCAGGTTTCAAATTTGGGGTTTTACAATTTTAAATTCAGGTTTACAATTCGTTTGGTCTCAGGGATGTCATAAACAATCTAAGAATCATATCACGTGACTATCTGCCGATGAAAATGAATCGCCAAGCTCTTCATCACGATGATGAGCAGAAATCAAACGTTACCACATGGTAAACAACGCAGTTGACAACATTCTTTGAAGAATGTCGACAAGAACTTGTAACACGCTATGCTAGATGCCTGGAAAATCGCGGGAGTTACGTTAAAAAATTGTTCAAGGGTTGTAATTTTTCGAAAAAAAATTCATTGTTATTTTTGTGCTTATTTTTATTTTATTTTTAATTAAAAAACAGAACTTAATTTTCGAACATACCTCGTATGTGCTTACGTCTATATACTATATCCACACTTGTCTTCAAATTCTCAGATGTCAATATAAAACACTTAAGTCAAATATTTTTTTATATCTTACCCCTTTAGAAGATAAATAGTCCATTCCATTTGCAATTTGTAGACCAAACGACATTAAATCTTGAGATGTAAGATGACTGCTTGTACCATGAAGGTTTCCATAGTAATGCTCAGCTCTCGATTTTCTCAAATATGTTTGTAGCTTACCACCAGATACGTACTCAAGGATCACAAGTACAGGGTCTGCAAAATTCTTACATTTATTGAATTAAAATTGTCGACGAATTTTGAGGGACATAAAAATCTTTGTAAGTACAGAAAAAAGCATCACAGTTTTATCTTAATATTAAATATAAAAAAAACATGTTTTTTAAACTGAAAGTAAGGAGCGACATTAAAACTTAAAATGAACAGAAATTATTCCGTATATGAAAGGGGCCGTCCCCTCCTCAACGCCTCGCTCTTTACGCTAAAGTTTTTTATTTTTTTAAAAAACAAAGTTATGAGACAGAGTCAAACTTTAGCGTAAAGAGCGAGGCGTTGAGGAGGGGACAGCCCCTTTCATATACGGAATAATTTCTGTTCGTTTTAAGTTTTAAAGTCGCTCCTTACTTTCAGTTTAAAAAACTTGTTTTTTTTATTTAATTTCTGATCGTTTTTTAGTTAATGCAGCTTTTATTTTGGGTCACCGTCATTGAATAAGTAAACAAAATTTGCATAAAAATTTTACTTTTCTTTTGCTAAATGGCTGTCTCTAAATTTGGTTCTGACGTAATTTACAAATTAACTTACGTAACGAACTTCTATATTCGTATATTTTTCTTCTGGCAAAAAATATAAAGTTGCAGATTTTTGCAGATATGAGCTTGAAACCTATGTAATAGGGTTTTCTGATACGCTGAATCTGACGGTGTGATTTTCATTAAAATTCTTTCACTTGTAGGGGATGTTTCCCCCCTTTTTAAAAAATCAGGTAAATTTTCTCAGGCTCGTAGCCGTTGATGAGTAATATTAAACTTAATAAAATTTATATATTTAGAATCAGCATTATAATTTCATTCTTTTGATACATTTATTGAGATAAAAATTCGGTTACTAAAAGTTTCGATTACTATTGAGCCGTATCGCTTGTTTTTTTTTATTGTTTTTTTAATTACGTATATGTTATTACGTATATGAGGGGGTTCTCCCCTTAGTCAATACCACGCTCTTTACGTTAAAAGTTAATGTTTTTTTAATTCACAAACCCCTGAATCACAAAGGCCGTTTAACTAGAATAGATAGCTCTTTTGAAAGCACTAAAAAAAACTGTAGCATAAAGAGCGAGGTATTGACTTGAGGAAGAACCCCCTCATATACGTAATAATTTCTGTTCGTTTTAAGTTCTAATGTTGCTTCTTACTTTCAGTTGAAAAAACTTGTTTTTTTTTAATTTAATTTCTGATCGTTTTTTAAATAAGGCTTGGTAATCCGACGCCCCCTTCATAGAAATGTCCCTTACCCCAAAGAAACATCCTCCACGGAAAGATTCTCCCGAGGAACCCCCTCCTCCAGCCCCCCCCCCACCAGAAAAAAATCCTTCCTGAAAATGTCTGTATACTTCCCAATAACCAATACAATATGTAAGCAATGGGCAAAGTTCATAACTTGCAGCCCTTCCCCTGGGATCTGTTGGGGATTAAGTCATCCTAAAAGACATATTTATTAGATTTTCGACTATATTGAACAAAACAGCTATCTCAAAATTTTAATTGGGTGACTTTGAGAAAAAATGAGCGTGGGAGGGGGCCTAGTTGCCCTCCATTTTTTTGGTCACTTAAAAAGGGCACTAGAACTTTTAATTTGCGTTCCAATGAGCCCTCCTACGATATTCTAGGACCACTGGGTCAATACGATTACCCCTGGGAAAAAGAAAAAAAAAAACAAATAAACACGCATCCGTGATCTTTCTTCTGGCAAAAAATGGAAAATTCCACATTTTTGTAGATAGGATCTTGAAACCTCTACAGTTGGATTCTCTGATACGCTGAATGTGATGGTGTGATTTTCATTAAGGTTCTATAATTTTTAGGGAGTCTTTCCCCCTTTTTTCGAAAATCAGCCAAATTTTCTCAGGCGCGTAACTTTTGATGTGCAAGATTAAACTTGATGAAACTTATATATTTGAAATTAGAATTAAAATCTGATTCTTTTGATGTATCTATTGGTATCAAAATTTCTGTTTTTAGAGTTTCGGTTACCATTGAGCCGGGTCGCTCCTTATAAGTTCGTTACCACGAACTGTTTGATAGAAATCCTTTTCTTCACAAAATGATATGATTTTCAGCTTATGTTTAAGTATAGAAAGTGAGAGTTGCAGAATTTCAGGCAAATTGAGAATCGATAGATGGTACTCGTTTATTATCTTGTTGTTTTTGTTTGATCCTGGTTGTTCTTGCCAGATCCGTTTGTGATTATGTCAGATATGGTTTTTTTCATGGAATTGCTGAAGGACACAGGCACTGGTGTGTGTTTTTATATCTTGCTAGAGATGAATTCTCTAAGATTAAGAAGCTACCATTATTTGGCCAAAGGGAATTACTCGGTATCACAAGCAGTGGCACTAACCTTGAAAAGAAATTTAGTGGGTATCGAATTTTCTGTAGTCAAAATTCATCTTTTTTTAAAACGTCATTTGCTTATTAGAAAAAAAAGTATTGTAAGCTCAACAAAAATGTAAGTTTACATAATAGCATTTTTGCTTGCACAAAAGAGAACGGACTCTCTCCCTTAAATTGTGCCAAGTACGAAAAATATAGGAAGTAGCTTATTTTAGAAGAACCCAAATTCGGGGACAGGAAAAACAAGGCAATTCCAGGGTGAAAATATAAGAAATTATAAGAAAAATCGCAAAATTCTCAAAATTTCAGGGGAGAGGGACACATACAGAAGAATCCCTCCCTACGCACGCACATTCAAAGGACCTCTCCCTCTAAATGGTTAGAAATTAACCCCCTATCCATTACCTATATACTGACAAGTATCTGCATAAATTATCCCGTGGATGATGGTGAATACCTTTTTCAGTGCAGCATCCTAGAAGGGAGACAACATTTTGATGTGGTTCCAAAAGTTTCATAACTTCCAGTTCTTTTAATAGTTCTGACCTTTCCTTAGCACTGGCCACTTCTTTGAGAGTCTTAACAGCCACTATCGTTGGTTCTTCTTTGCCTGAAATAAATTATTCTTTAGGTCTTTCTCTGAGTAATTTTTGTATTTGATTACTGCAAATAGCCTTCACTGTCTAAGGAATCAAACAGCTCGTAGTAACGAACTGTAAGTAAGGAGCGACTCGTTTTTAATAACCTAACTAAAAAGGAGTTTGATGACACTATACATCAAAGAATCTTCCTTTTATGGTGTCTTTTAATGTGTAAAACCCACTGAATTAGGCTTACCCACCAAACGTTACAAGCCTGAGGAAATTCACCTAATTTTTAAAAGGGGAAAAACAATCAAAAGCTGCAAGTGATCCTGATAAAAGTTATACCATCAAATTCAGCACATAAGATAGCTTTACGGTATAGTAGGGAATCTTTCTCTTTTGTATTTTGCTCTTTTTATCCCCGGGTGAATCAAACCAATGGTTCTAAAAAATCAGAAAAGGGCTCAATCGAGTGAAAAGTAAAAGCTTCAGTGTCCTGTTTAGATAACAACATAGACTGCGCTTTAGTCAAGTGGTGTTTTATTCTGAGTCACCAAACAACAATTTTGTCCCATAGAAGGAAAAAAGGCTTTTGAGTGAAAATTCTGAGATAGCATATTAATTTAAAATTACAGAAAAATTATATATTGAGCTTTCCGGTTTCAGAAGCAGTAATGCCCCGTAGTGATGCATTACCTCGTAAAGATGCCTGTAGTCTATGCAATATAAACGGTTAATATAGACATTCATTCTAAAGCTTCATTAAACTAAGTAAATTCATTTTAGGTTTGATAAAATTTTGTACAGTGGATACACAAGCTATTATGGAAGAGCACCGTCGGATCTTTGTGCAAGTCCGACAGGGGCATAGTTTGCCTGAAGCTTCTAAAAGTGCATTTTTATCCCTATTTTTCTAACTCTATGACATTTCGGATAAATATAGGACTAGTTTTTTGCGGGGATGGGGAATCGAAATTAATTTCTAATCGCTTTACATGCACGTGAAAATTTTTGGACTAAACCTGTAATATGGGTGCTGTGTGGTGATATATCTTCTCTTATTTCTTATTTCTAACTTATTTCTTCTCTTATTTCTAACTATGAGATTTCAGATAAATATAGGACTAGTTTTTTTGCAGGAGTGGGGGGGTCAAAATTAATTCCTAATCGCTTTACATGCAAGTGAAAATTTTCGGACGAAACCTGTAATATGGGTGCTGTCTGGTGATAGATCTTCTCTCATTTCTTATTTCTAACTATTTCTAACTTATTTCTAACTTATTTTTCTCTTATTTCTAACTATGAGATTTCAGATAAATATAGGACTAGTTTTTTTGCAGGAATGGGGGGGGGGGTCAAAATTAATTTCTAATCGCTTTACATGCACGTGAAAATTTTCGGACTAAACCTGTAATATGGGTGCTGTGTGGTGATAGATCTTCTCTTATTACAAAAAAAAATCCTGTGGAACAAAAGAGACCAATTTCTTGTACTTAACGGCACTAATGATGGAGATGCGGGAGGGGGGCTTCGTGAGCACCCCCAGGAAGCTCCTAAGGAGGTGGGAGAGGGGCGAGCTTCTACCAAGCGCTTTGTTCTTATCGAAATTCAAATAGGAATATTTCTTGGGTAAGTTCTACCACGAGCTTTGTTTCTATTGAATTTATAATGTGAATATTTATCATTTTCCCGATTATATACATTTCTTTAATACGTTCCCGTTATCCAGGGGTCATTGGCTCTGTACCCCCCCCCCCCCTATCGGCAACCATTTCCATTAAAAAAAAGATTTGTTTGGATAACCCATCTTGACAACTTCGTAAATGATGACCCTGCAATCGTTTACGATGTTTTAGACCCTCCCCCTCCGAATAATTGTTTGGAAGAGTGTTATTTATAGGGATGATTACATAAACGATTTAAATCAAAATGGTCTACCATGACAAAACAAAGAAAATATTTTGAAAAACAACGATTCTATGGCCAGCAGAAATAAAAAGAATAACAATCAAACGGATATTCCACATGAAACAAAAAGACGTCATCAGCGTTGAGAGCGAAACAACGTAAACCATACTAATTTAAAAAGAAAAACAAACATATTAGTGTTATTACAGAAGTGCATCAGTCAATTGTTAATATTTTCGATTTTCATGGTTTGGTCATGGACCAGTAATTGTAATCGTCTTAGATTTATATCTTTTTTCCCTTTACAGTTCAAACTTGCCCAGAAGGCTTTTCATACATCTTAATTTTTGCGATTAGCAATAAGATTTTTGCAGTTACTCTTAAGTAATCTTCTCTTTCTTCCCTATATTTCTTAATCTCTAATCACGTTGCCAATGCTTTTTTAACAATCCTGTCTATCTTTTTTACTTTCATGTAATCTTCTCCTTATTGTTTGTCCAACGATTACAATGCTTGAAATGATAAAAGTTCATCTATCTCCCAAGCTCTCCAATTAGATACTGAGTTCATTTCGAAGAAAAAGGTCAATGTGAATTAGGATGCTTTACGTATATTTCAACGGCTCGTGTCTAAACTAATCTTCCTGATTAGAAAGTCTCCTTTCTTTTCAGTTAATTTTTCATACTCTATTTCGGCAGATGATCCCTCCCTAATCAACAGAAAGAATGACTTAATGTAAAAGCTACCAATGATGACCTAGAAGCATCCACGCACTTTCCTCTTAAATTAGTTTTAAAATTATAAATATCCTGCCTTTTTTCAAATATATATCCTACATTTTGTTCAGTTTTTAAGGAAATAAAATGGCGGTTGTCGCGATTTGACATAAAACCTGCTAAGCTTTCCTTCGGCTTTATTTCTTATTAAATAAAAAAACAAGTTTTTTTAACTGAAAGTAAGGAGCGACATTAAAACTTAAAACGAACAGAAATTATTCCGCATATGAAAGGGGCTGTCCCCTACTCAATACCTCGCTCTTTAAGCTAAAGTTTTTTATTGTTTTGAAAAATAAAGTTGTGTGACATATTCAAACTTTAGCGTAAAGAGCGAGGTATTGAGGAGGGGACAGCCCCTTTCATATACGGAATAATTTCTGTTCGTTTTAAGTTTTAATGTCGCTCCTTACTTTCAGTTAAAAAAAACTTGTTTTTTTTATTTAATTTCTGAACGTTTTTGAATTAATGCAGCTTTGATTTTGGCTCACCGTACATGAATAATTAAAACTAAATTCGCATACTAATTTTACTTTTTTAGCTAAATGGCTTTCTTGAAATTTTGTTCTGACGTAACTTGCGAATTAACTTACGTAACGAACTTCTATATTCGTATGTTTTATTACGTATATTAGGGAGTTTGCCCCCTAGTCGATACCTTGCTCTTTACGCTAAAGTTCGAGTTTTGTTTGAATCACAAACCCCTGAATCACAAAGGCCGGGTAATTAGAATAGGTAACTCTTTTGAAACTACTAAAAAAAACTTTAGCGAAAAGGGTGAGGTATTGACTAGGGGGCGAAACCCCTCATATACGTAATAATTTCTGTTTGTTTTAAGTTTTAATGTTGCTCCTTACTTTCAGTTGAAAAAAACTAGTTTTTTTATTTAATTTCTGATCGTTTTTTAAATAATGCTGGGAAATCCGGCGCCCCCTTTATAGAAATGTTCCTTCCCCAAAAGAAACATCCTCCATGGAAAGATCCTCCCCCGGAACCCCCTCCTCTGACACCCACCCCCATCAGAAAAAAATCCCTCCTGAAACGTCTTTATACTTCTCATTAACCAAAACTATATGTAAACAACGGGCAAAGTTCATAACTTCCAGCCCTTCCCTCGGGAACTGTGGGGGATTAAGTCATCTTCAAAGACATATTTATTAGATTTTCGACTATGCTGAACAAAATGGTTGTCTGAAAATTTTGATTGGGTTACTTAGGGAAAAAAATGAGCGTGGGAAAGGGGCCAAGTTGCCCTCCAATTTTTTTGGTCACTTAAAAAGGGCACTAGAACTTTTAATTTCCGTTCAAATGAGCCTTCTTACGATATTCTAGGACTAATGGATCGATGCGAACACCCTGGGGAAATTAAAAAAATATAATAAAAAAAATAATAAACACGCATCCGTGATCTTTCTTCTGACAAAAAATACAAAATTCCACATTTTTGCAGATAGGAGCTGGAAACTTCTGCAGTAGGGTTTTCTGATACGCTGAATCCGATGGTGTGATTTTCATTAAATCTCTATGACTTTTTGGGGGTTTTTCCCGCTTTTTTTCGAAACTAAGACAAATTTTCTCAGGCGCGTAACTTTTGATGGGTAAAACTAAACTTAATGAAACTTATATTTTGAAATAAGCATAAAAATCTGATTCTATTGATGCATCTATGGTATCAAAATCCGGTTTTTAGAGTTTCGGTTACTATTGAGCCGGGTCGCTCCTTACTTACAGCTCGTTACCACGAACTGTTTGAAAAGTAAAATTATTATCTCTTAGAGTTTTCTTCTTAAAAAAGGTTTCTCAGTGACTTTTGTGCAACATTCTGTTAAAAAGCTGCTACATATTTATTATTATCAATTTAACACAGCATATATATATATTATATATATATATATATATATATATATATATATAGTATATATATATATATATATATATAATATATATATATATATTATATATATAGATATATATAATATATATATATATATATATATATATATATATATATATATATATATATATTATATATATATATATATATATATATTATATATAGTCAAGCAATTCGTGGTACTGTAAGCAAGGAGAGTGACTTTTTTTATCATTTATATATATATATATATATATATATATATATATATATATATATATATATATATATATATATATATATTATATATATATATATATATATATATATATATATATATATATATATATATATATCTATATATATATATATATATATATATATATATATATATATATATATATATATATATATATATATATATATCTATATATATATATATATATATATATATATATATATATATATATATATATATATTATATATAATTATAACAAGTAAAATAACTATCAAAAATCAATCTCTCTCGTCAAAAAAAGGAAAAAACAATATAACTGAATAAAAATAAACAAAGGCCATATAAACTATGGCTCCTCATCATCCCCTCCCAGGTTCCAAAAGGTTCCAAAACATAGGTTCCAAAACATAGAAGACGGAGAAGAAGGGAGTTACGATGAGAACAGTGGCGAAGGTTGGAATTCTCCCCACTAATATAGAAACTATGCCAACAAGCTGAAAAGCAATTATCCATTTTTTTAGCCATCTATTTAATGTTAGTCAAGCAATTCGTGGTACTGTAAGCAAGGAGAGTGACTTTTTTTATCATTTATATATATATATTATATATATATATATATATATATATATATATATATATATATATAATATATATATATATATATATATATATATATATATATATATATGTATATATATATATTATATATATATATATATATATATATATATATATATATATATATATATATATGAGTTTATTAGAGTGTATACACTATTAAGAAAAATTATTACCTCTTAAAGTTTTCTTCTTAAAAAAGGTTTCTCAATGACTTTTGTGCAACTTTCTGTTTAAAAAGCTGCTACATATTTATTATTTATTATACATATATATATATATATATATATATATATATTATATATATATATATATATATATATATATATATATATATATATATATATATATATATATATATGCCGTCATGCAGATGACGGCACACTGACATCAGCTACTGAAGTGAACAATTTTTTCTCCGGCATATGCACCACATACCCATCAATCACAAACTCAGAAATTGAGAGTATCATTGCTGACACCGGGACTGATGAGATATGTGAAGTATCTGAATATGCCGTCTTTAAGGAACTTCAGAAACTGAAAGTAAACTGTGCGTCTTACCCTGGTGAACTCCCTGTCAAGTTGTTACGCGAGTTCTCCATCTTTCTCGCAAAGCCACTCAGCTCTATTATTAACCAGTGTTTTCGCGAACAAGTGTTCCCCAGTGTTTGGAAGAGAGCTTATGTGCGCGTCATTCCAAAAGTGAAAAACCCGAAATCTTACGGCCAACTCCGCCCAATTTCGATAGTTCCAAACCTCTCTAAGGTAGCGGAATCATTTATATATCGTGAACTTATGTCACAAGTCCAGGGCTCTCTTGATCCATACCAATACGGGTGCTTGAAAGGTAGTAGTACAACTGTTTATCTTGTGCGTCTGTATCACCTTATTGTTGAATGGCTTGACCAAGGAGGCACAATTGTAGATCTCCTCCTAGCCGACTATAGAAAAGCCTTCGACTTGATACGCCATTATACTGCAGTGAACAATCTGAAGGTTATGGGAGCTTGCAGACATACTCTCTTATTAATAATAGATTTCTTACGCGACCGACTACAGAGTGTATATGGTCTCTACCCGGGTGATTCTGATTCGGATTGGTCTGAGCTTACGTGTGGTGCCCCACAAGGCACTAAACTCGCTGCCTTGTTGTTCTTGGCAGTGATCAACTTCGTCCTTGTCGATTTTGACGAACGGTTCAAATTCGTAGATGACCTTTCCACCCTTTTAAAATACCTCATTGAGAAGTCTCAAACCGTTCCCCAGTTCAGTGAATCATTTATCGACAACTTTAGAGACCAGTGTTCTGAAAACAGCCTCCAAATCAACGAAACGAAAACCAAAATTCTTTGATTTAACCCTCTCAAAAGGGATTTTCAATGCCCCCCTCCACCATACCAAAGCGTATCGTCGGCAGTTATTCTCGGTGTTACGTTCAGCGTTGACTGTTCGTTTAGCCTCCACGTCCAAGAGGTAGTGAAAAAGGCGAACTGTGCCATGCGTACCCTTTTACTGATGTGAAGATTTCGTTTTTCAGTGCCGCAATTGAAAACAGCCTACCTGACATATATTCGCCCGATATTAGAGTATGCGTGCCCTGTATGGAGTCCACAGGTTCAGAACACTGCCTATATGAGCGAAGTACTCGAATCAGTCCAGAAAAGAGCAGTGAAGGCCATACTGTCTGATCAGTACACTGATTACGAATCAGCACTGTCTCAACTAAATTTGCCGTCACTCCACGATCGCCGTTTTCAACTTATCTGTAAATTTGGCCAGTTTCTTCTGACAAGTGATAAACACAGGAATATATTACCCCCAATGCTGACAAAAAAAAGTAACTACAAGATCAAAAGCAACAAAGCTAGCCCAGCCCAAGTGTCGCACTAATCGCTTCAGCAATTCGTTTGTGCCTTTTTATGTTTCTGTCTACAATAAGTGACATGTGTATTATTTTTTTTTTTTTTTTTTTTTTTTGTAAATAATAGCGCGATTTAGTCGGGATTTAAACCCTGACTACGAAAGCTTTTATGTTAATAAATGATTCTGATATATATATATATATATATATATATATATATATATATATATATATATATATATATATATAATATATATATATATATATATATATATATATATATATATATATATATATATATATATATATATATATATATATATATATATATATACAGTTGATCGTTTCGAACCAATCGTCCTAGAAGATCGGGTGAGGGCTCATTCAAACAGAAATTCAAAAGTTCTTTTGCCCTTTTTAAGCGACAAAAAAGATTGGAGGGCCACTAGCCCTCCCCCTCTATCCCCTTCTTCCCCAAAGTTATCCGATCGAAATATCGAAATAGCCATTTTCTTCAGCATAGTTGAAAGGTTTACTATGTCTCTGGGGATGACACGAATCCCTAAGCCACTGGAGAAAGGACTATAAGTTATTAAATTTACCCATTATTTACATATAGTTCTCTTTTTTGAGAAATATAGAGGCATTTTTGGGGGAGGGAGAAATTTCAAGGGTGTAATTTTGAAAGGGAAAATTTTCCGTGGGTAAGGAAATTTCTAGGGATGAAATTTCCAGGGGAAATTTCGCACTGGGGGGGATTTGCCGGTATTCCTATACAAAATTCTTTTTATTTGTCTTACTTTCTCTTCGGCAGCGCATTTTTACATGCGTAGATGTTCCAGGGAAATTGTCCAGGGGAAATTTTCAGCAGGGATGGATTTGTCTGGGGAATTTCTCCGTAAGGGACTGGAGATTTTCCGCCAAAGAAATTCTCCATGGGAAAATTTTCCGTGGGGAAAACTTCATTGAGGGGGGAGATTTTGGGAAAAATATTCCACGGAACGACTTATTGTAAGCCCCGAACTGATATATTTGGCCATTTTTATTGCACAGAAAGGGGTAAAAAAGTCTGCTTCGGAGATGCGAAGAGCAAGACTGTAATGTCTCTGGCATTCTCTGGCATTCTAGACATGATTTGAAAAACAATCAAAAGTTAAATAAAGGTCTTTTTTAATGAAAGTACGTTAAGGAGAATTTTCCAGGCAAAGTTGTCCGCAGGAAATTTTCCTGTGGGATTTTCAGCGAGGATGGAATTGTCTGGGGGAGTTTTACGCGGGAGAAACTTTCCGTGGAGGAATTTTTCGTTGGGGGGAGGGAGTGTTTCATTGAGGATGAGGTGGATTTCCTGGCATTAATTGAAAATGATTAGAAATTGAATGAAAAAAACAATTTCTTTCAAATGAAAGCAAGAGTCAACAAAGTTGTTTTTTTGTCCCAATTCTTTCAGAAAGACTCCTGAAACACAACGGCTGTTTAAGTACAATAAGAAGCTTTTTTAAAGTACTAAAACACTTTAGGGTGAAGAGCCAGTATTGAGAAGTGGCAGCTTCCTTCATACATAGAATAATTTCTGTTCGTCTTATGATTCAATAAAAAAAAACTTTCAGCTGAAAAACTTCATTTTTTATTTAATCTTACAAACCAAATCCTATTTCTGGCAGTGTTTTTGAACATAGCCTATAAATATCAATAGCCTAATCAGATATTCAAAACCAATGAGTTATGTTCGTTATACACACTTTACAACAGTTATCAGTTTTCACTAGACCCCAAATACTATCCATGCGCAAATAACGAGGGCTGAGGTCTAGTAATCTCGGTTCGTTTTCAGAGTTACTTCTAATGCGATTTAAATGCGGCTCACTCTAATTTTCCATATTGTTCTTTCTGTTTTTGTTACAACGTTTGATTTTTTTATGTACAAAAAAATTCTTTAGGAAATCTTTAGATCCTAATTATTCTATAAGACACCTAGTTTCTATATAAATAACATTAGTGACCACGGGGAAATATTTCATATTATAAATTTGCATAGGGAGACTTAATAACATTTGGCGCAACCCTCTTGTCAGCCGTCCTACAAAGATGCGGATATTTAATGCATCTGTTGGCTCAGTCCTACTCTATGGCACAGACACTTGGCCAGCAACCACAGAGACTTTGAGGATGCTGCGTATAATTCAAAGCAATGGACTCCGGAAGATATAGGGACTTCGTTGGTACGACTTTATCAGTAATTTCAACCTCCTGTCCCGTACGATACTAGTTCCATTCTCCCTGCGAGTTGCGCACCGTACATTGAGATGGTACGACTCCCTTCTCCGAATGTAACAAAAACTCTTGTCATATCGTATATTATTTCAATTCTGTAGTCACTGGATTGAAACGACCACGTGGTCACCCAAGAGCAAGACAGTCTACATCATTTTCTAAGTAAGGCAAGCATAAGACATGAAAATGCACCCGCGGCCGCTCAAGACCGGATTTACTGGAGAAGGTTAGAATCTGCCCTCTCGAAGCTGGCGCCAAGTCAGCAGGAGAATTATGTCAATAATATTGCTCCTTTAAGACCTCTACAAAAACAATGCTCTTGTGCACGATATGGACCTTGTGATTCACTATGTGGCGGAGGTGGGAAATGTTTGAATGTTCCTTCTATGGTCTATAATTAATTATGCTAGTTGTATAGTTTTTACAGTTTCTCCTATTTAATTCAGACTTAGATGGGAAAATCTTATAAGCTGAGCTATTGCGCGAAATAACTATCAGTTATTATTAGAGATAAAGAACACAAGTCTTTTGGCTTAGTTCATAGCAGCAGTAAATTAAGTTAGGAATGAAAAATATTTGTTTCAAGATCATATGCATATAGTCCTGATGTACTAACTAACATACAGTGGGTGTGTTTCCAGCTTGAGCATATGTCGTTATTTGTCAAATATATGAATATTAGAACGATTCCTCTAGGTGAATAAAATAGTTAAATTGAAAACGTTTAGGCCCTTAGCAATAGGCTCAACTCAACAGCGATAGTAATCATAGTAAATGGAGTAAATCACCGCGAGCTGAGTGATCATTCATGAAAGTTCTTACGAAAGGTGTTTTTACAGCAAAAAAAATCTGATTTTTTCGAATTTGAAGACTAACAACCTTCTACTGACTAAAAAACTAAACATATTCTTATTCAATTCAATTGATCATCTCTTATTTCGACGTCAAATCTTCTGCTGCTCACTGAAAATGTGACTTTGCAGCTCAACATATTCTTAGTCAACTCTATTGATCAACCCTTATTTAGTTGTCAAATCCTCTACTGCTCACTGAAAATGTGATTTAGCTCAACATATTCTTAATCAACTCTATTTATCACCCCTCATTGCGTTTTGAAATCTTCCGCTGCTCACTGATAAATTATCAGTTACATTTTCAGTGAGTCGCTCCCTGACTATTAGGTATAGCCTACTGTCTGACTATGGTTTAAGTGCGTATTTGTACACAAACCGTATGAAGGATTTGAGGATACCGTAGCCATAAGTTTTGGTCTGGGAACTTTTTTTCTGGAAAATCGGTGAACCAAAAGAAGCTATTGAAGTTGCCCCTCTCAGGGCACCACTAGAAGCTATTAGAGTTGCCACTCTAGTATAAAACTTGTGGTTCGGTAAGTTTCAAGCTCAGGCTCAAAAACCAATGACAAGACAAAGAACTGATTCTGAAGAAGGTTGCTGAAGTGAATAAACTATATTTAAGGAAATAATTCACTGAAGTTTCAACAGATCCCAAATTCAAATAAGAAGATGAGTAGGCCTACTAGCAACAGCAGCAAAGTTAAACAGCGACAAAGGTATGACTTGCAACAAAGTTATACAATCTGGAAATATCCAGCGGATAGAAACATATACAACTTTATGTTATTTATACATTTACCCATTTATTATTTAATCTGAAAATGGGCACCATTGGAGCGAATTTAAGCATGATACACAGTCTATATATAGAATAGAAGCTCTTATATCCACACAATAAAAAGTAGGCGAAATTCTCTTCCTAGTTATGAAAACCAACCAAATCATCATCACAGAAAAACTGTCGGACTCCGCTCTCCGAATAGGAAATAAGTTAAAAGCGCTGCCTTTTAATCTTTTAATTTTTGCTACTAATCTGTTTTATTGGCAGAGTAAGTTGTTCTAGTCTTACAGCCTTTGAAATTCAAGACTGGAAATTCTTTCATTACCATTTTTCATATGGCGGCGTTCATATTTCAAATTCGATTTTTTGGATACGTTACTTAGTTTATTCATTTTACCAAACTTTAACCTACCTCCAAGAGTTAGAGCAGTCAAGCTTTCACCTCTGCTTCTGTGAATATGACAGCCCTCAAGCTTCAAAACGAATTATCTAAGAAGCAGTGTTTTGTGAGCGCGATAATTTGTCTCTCAAATTCTTTTGTAATTGCTGTAATTTCTATTGAATTTTCTTAGACCATTTCATTTTACTTTTAGTTCTCTTTACTTTATCACCTCTGATATAAAGAATGTCAGCACTACTAACTGCCACTTTTTCAAATAAGGGAGGTACAAACGTTGATTGTCCAAAAATCCCATTGTTATTTAAATGCGATGAATTTCTGAGGAACAAGGGTGTTTTTGTTTTTTCATTTCTCAATAACCCATTTTAGTTACTTTTGAGCTCTTGCTTCTAAGATTTATTCGTCCCTTCAGATGATATATCGCTATCGAAGATATTTCAGGGGAAGAGGGCAAAATACTCAGCAACTGGTTTGTTTTTTTCAACGTGGTTCCTCACCAAGTCTAAAATTTTGCCAAGATTACAGATAAATCAAGGTGAAATTATGGTACTATTGGTAAAACTGATGGCAAGTCTTTTTTCACTGGCCAAAATATTGGAGAGAGAAGCTGTCTCCCCAGAACCAGCCGTGGAGTCTCTTAGTATATTGAATTTCTATCAAAGGGAAAAATGAGATTAAGGGGAGTAGAGAGAAGAAATTCAAAGTCAACTGTCTCGAAATCACTCTTGCAAGCACAAAAGTTTTACTGTTGGAGGACCAGTATTTTTGTCACTTGTATATAATACCTTGTGCTTACCAAGGAAATCTTTAGCCTCAAATTTCCAGACTTGTCCAAAACATCCTTCACCAAGTATCCCCAGCATCTTTAGATTAGTCCTTGGAAATTCCCATTTATCATCTGGAGGTTCTGTATTCCTCTGCAATATGAAACTAATCTAATAAAACAATGACAAATTCAACACTAAGAACACTTCACAATTTAAATAAGCTAACATTAAGTCACACCTATATTCTGGTTTGGCAAATTCTGGTTATCGCAGTTTTATTCTGATTTTGTGTGTTAACTTTTGTAGGCAGGGAAGCAGATGAACTTACTTTTACTCTCAAAGATGATCTTCTCAAAGGATCTGTATAGTTGCTGTCACGCATAAATGCTTTATATAACATTTTCACTCTGGCGTTTCCTAGATTACATGGGGTAATCGCCAACAATCGTCTTCTAAGCTGCTGTAAGAGGGAGAACCAGAAGGAAAATTTACTTTTCAGAACAGTTTCAAGCAAACTAAAGAAACGATAATGCTTTTATATAGATCTAAGAGTAAAGAAGTGATGACCTTATGTCCCTTGATCAAATATTGTGTGTGAGAGAGACTTTCCCAAATTAAGATTTAAGACAATGAATCTTTCAAACGAAATAAGAAGTTCAGATTACAAAGCATATTAGTATTATTGTTTATTTCAAAGTTGAAAGAAAGGGAAATGTAAACACAGCCTGTAATCGATAGATTTCATATTCAAGAGGATGATTAACAGTTAAGAAAGGAGTCTACTTCATAAAATAGATACAAGGGGATATTGCTTTCTTAATTCTCAGAAATTGTTTTCAACAGCCAATAGTAAGCTATTCATTATTCGACTGTATAATTCATACAATGTCTACACATTCTATATCTGAGAAACCGTTAGGCAAAGGCCACAGAAAAGTTGCAGCCATTTCTTCATAATTTCACGGAAAATACTAGGAACAAAAATATTCACAGGGATTCAGCAACTTTCCTTTGGAATGTTAGCTAAATTAATCAGTGAGAAAAAAGGTTCTGATACATTTAAGGGGGCGTGCAAGTGTGTAAAGTAGCTAGGCAAATACTTAACAAATGAAAATATAGAGAGTAAACGGGTATAATATTTAAATATGGCAGCGGACAAAAAAAGAAAAAAACTTTAAATAATAAAATCTGAATATTTCGACTCCACGTCCTGGAGCCTTTATCAACGAAAAAAAAATGAATCAAGATACATTAAACACAATATATAAAGAAAAAGAAAGAAAAAACATAAAACACATCTAACTAACTTTCAATATCAGTGAATCAATATCAATATCACTTCCAATAGACTGCTAATGCAAATAGCACGAATACGCACCAAAGAATGTCAGGTTAGATTTTCTCTGGTACATTTATCTTAGATTGGGTCTAACTTGTCATTCTTCGGTGTCTATTCATACTATTTGCACTATCAGTCTATTGGAAGTGTATACTGACATTGGTACAATGATGCTAGAAGTTATTAAGATGTGAGTTTTATTTATATGTTGTTGTTTTTTCTTTATATGTGAGAAGGATACTAGAGCTTTTAATTTACTTTCAAATATACTATCTCTCGATAATCTAAGACGATTGGTTTCATTCGCTTGGTCTAGGGAAAAAACTAAACAAGTAAAAACGCATTCGTGATCATCCTACTCAGAAAAATACAAAATTTCCCACTTTTGATGATAGGGTCTCAAAACTTCGGAACTGAGTTTCTCTGATATACTAAACATGATAGTATAATTTTCATCAAAATCATTCCAATTTTTATGGGTATTTTTCTCCTTTTCAGAAAACTAGACAATTTTTCTCTGGCTCGTAACTTTTGTAGGGTAGCAATAAACTTAGTAAATTTTAGGCATTTAAAATCAACCTAAACATGCATTCCTTTTTACGTATTATTCCGTATATGAAAGGGGCTGTCCCCTCCTCAACGCCTCGCTCTTTACGCTAAAGCTTTTTATTGTTTTAAAAAATAAAGTTGTGAGACAGAGTCAAACTTTAGCGTAAAGAGCGAGGCGTTGAGGAGGGGACAGCCCCTTTCATATACGGAATAATTTCTGTTCGTTTTAAGTTTTAATGTCGCTCCTTACTTTCAGTTTAAAAAACTTGTTTTTTTTATTTAATTTCTGATCGTTTTTCAGTTAAAGCAGCTTTTATTTGCGTAAAAATTTTACTTTTCTTTTGCTAAATGGATGTCTTTACAAATTAACTTACGTAACTAACTTCTATATTCGTATATTTTTCTTCTGGCAAAAAATACAAAGTTGCAGATTTTTGCAGATATGAGCTTGAAACCTATGTATATTGTTTTCTGATACGCTGAATCTGACGGTGTGATTTTCAATAAAATTCTTTCACTTGTAGGGGATGTTTCCCCCCTCTTTAAAAAATCGAGTAAATTTTCTCAGGCTCGTAGCCTTTGATGAGTAATACTAAACTTAATAAAATTTATATATTTAGGATCAGCATTATAAACACATTCTTTTGATACATTTATTGACATCAAAATTTTGTTTTTAAAATTTTCGATTACTATTGAGCCGTATCGCTTGTTTTTTTATTGTTTTTTTTTATTACGTATATGTTATTACTTATATGAAGGGGTTCTCCCCTTAGTCAATACCACGCTCTTTACGTTAAAAGTTAAAACAAATTTTGATTCACAAACCCCTGAATCACAAAGGCCGTTTAATTAGAATAGATAGCTCTTTTGAAAGCACTAAAAAAAAACTGTAGCGTAAAGAGCGAGGTATTGACTTGGGGGAGAACCCCCTCACATACGTTATAATTTCTGTTCGTTTTAAGTTCTAATATTCCTTCTTACATTTCAGTTGAAAAATCTTTTTTTTTTTTATTTAATTTCTGAATGTTTCTTAAATAATGCTTGGAAATCCGGCGCCTCCTTCATAGAAATGTCCCTTACCCCAAAGAAACATCCTCCACGGAAATATTATCCAGAGTAACCCCCTCCTCTAGCCCCCCCCCCTCCAGAAAAAATCCTTCCTGAAAATGGTTGTATACTTCCCAATAACCAATAAATAATGCTGGCAAGTCCGGCGCCCCCTTCATGGCAATTTCCCTTCCCCCATGAAAACTTCCTTCATGAACAGATCCTCCAACATAACCACCGACCCACCCTTCCCTCCCACTACCAGAAAAAAAAACCTCCTGAAAACTTCTGTATACTTCCCAATAACCAATACTATATGTTAACATTGGGTAAAGTTCATAACTTTTAGCCCTCCCTCTGGGAACTTCGGGGGATTAAGTCATCCTAAAAGACATATTTATCATATTTTCGACCATGCTGAACAAAATGGCTATCTCAAAATTTTGATCGGGCGACTTTGGGAAAAAAATAAGCGTGGGAGGGGGCCTAGTTGCCCTCCATTTTTTTTGGTCACTTAAAAAGGGCACTAGAACTTTTAATTTCCGTTCCAATGAGCCCTCCCACGATATTCTAGGACCACTGGGTCGATACGATCACCCCTGGGAAAAAAAACAAAACAAACAAACAAACAATCAAACAAACAAACAAATAAACACGCATCCGTGATCTTTCTTCTGGCAAAAAAATGTAAAATTCCACATTTTTGTAGATAGGAGCTTGAAACCTCTACAGTAGGGTTCTCTGATACGCTGAATATGATGGTGTGATTTTCATTAAGGTTCTATAACTTTTAGGGGGTCTTTCCCCCTTTTTTTGAAAATCAGCCAAATTTTCTCAGGCGCGTAACTTTTGATGGGTAGCACTAAACTTAATGAAAGTTATATATTTGAAATCAAAATTGAAATCTGATTCTTTTGATATATCTATTGGTATCAAAAACCCGTTTTCTAGAGTTTCGGTTACCATTGAGCCGGGTCGCTCCTTACTTACAGTTCGTTACCACGAACTGTTTGATCAGTTGATCAGTTGAAAAACTTATTTTTTTTATTTAATTCCTGATCTTTTTCTTTAATAATGCTGGGAAATCCGGCGCCCCCTTCATAGCAATGTCCCTTCCCCCATGAAAACTTCCTTCATGGAAAGATCCTTCCATATAGCCCCCGACCCTCTCCTTCCCCCACCTACCAGAAAAAATCTCCTCTGAAAAAGTCTGTATACTTCCCAATAACCAATACTATATGTTAACATTGGGCAAAGTTCATAACTTTCAGCCCTCCCCCTGGGGACTTTGGGGATCAAGTCATCCTAAAAGACATTTTTATCATATTTTCGACCATGCTGAACAAAATGGCTATCTCAAAATTTTGATCGGGTGACTTTGGGAAAAAAATGAGCGTGGGAGGGGGCCTAGTTGCCCTCCATTTTTTTGGTCACTTAAAAAGGGCACTAGAACTTTTAATTTCCGTTCCAATGAGCCCTCCCACGATATTCTAGGACCACTGGGTCGATACGATCACCCCTGGGAAAAAAAAAACAAACAAACAAACAAATAAACACGCATCCGTGATCTTTCTTCTGGCAAAAAATGGAAAATTCCACATTTTTGTAGATAGGAGCTTGAAACCTCTACAGTAGGGTTCTCTGATACGCTGAATATGATGGTGTGATTTTCATTAAGGTTCTATAACTTTTAGGGGGTCTTTCCCCCTTTTTTCGAAAATCAGCCAAATTTTCTCAGGCACGTAACTTTTGATGGGTAAGATTAAACTTAATGAAACTTATATATTTGAAATCAGAATTAAAATCTGATTCTTTTGATGTATCTATTGGTATCAAAATCCTGTTTTTTAGAGTTTCGGTTACCATTGAGCCGGGTCGCTCCTTACTTACAGTTCGTTACCACGAACTGTTTGATATATTGTTAACAAAACTCATTTTTTGGAGTTTTGGTTACTATAAGCAGGAGTCACTCCTTATTTACAGTTCGTTACCCCGAATCGATTAAAAAAAAAAAAAAAATCCTTACTCACCATTACCTTAATAAAACCTAACACATTTGACACACACTTTTGAAAAAAATTCAAATATTTGTGCATACTCAGCCAGCCCTGTTCTGAAAAGTTACACTGCCCCCTTTGGAGTATCTTATGCAGCCTAACGCCCTATGAGAAAACAAACAGTGATATTATTAGGTTGGCACAGCGAAGTTTATAATACCACTGTATTACTGTTCAACAGAGGTCACAAACGAGTAATAATACCCAGAGTACAACTCGACTAATTTATTTCTTTTAATTTATTTTTCTTATGAACCGCAAGAGGCGCTCAGATCAGATATTTTCGTTCTATCAAAATTAGTTTGGATGTTTTCAATATATTCTTTATCTACAATATCACGGTAGTGCAACTGGAACTTAATGTTTTAGCCTACTTTGCCACTTGAGTCACTTTATGAAATTACTGGCATATATGCTACTTGTACAAGTCTCAAATTACGATAACTCATAACAGTCATCTATATGTGATTGAAAGCTTCAACTACAGGCAACATTACTTCAAAACCCAATGAACGAAAAAGAAGTAATACTAGCTAAATATTCTTTAAGGAACAAAAAATTGATTTGAAAAAAAAAGTTTTTGATCTGTTTGTTTTTCTTAAGAATAAGATTTATTTTTCCTAGCCTTTAATGGTTCATGCAAAATGTTTATTATTTTTTACTTTTAAAGACGTTGACAAAGTTAGCCACGGGCACAAAAAAAGTGAATATCATTAGGCTGTTTCTTTGACAAAAAAAAGTGACATCTTCTCATTAAAATTTCAATACACGAAAGACTTTTCATGGATTGAAATGGTCATGGATGAAACCACCAAGAATGTCAAATTCATCAACAACTCTTAAAAGTAAAAATAAATAAATAGACTTTTTGCATGAACCATTAAAGGCTGGGGAAATATAAATCTTATTCTTAAGAAAAGACACACATCTACAAAAAAAACTTTTCTAAAGATTGGTATCCTGATGGGCAGTTTAAAGTGATATAGCCAAAGAGGAGGGACTTCTAGAAGCACCTCCTACTAAAATCTTGGAAATCCTGGTTTTTTATTATTAAAAAGGCTAAGAAGAATGTTTTTCCCTAGTTAGGTTCCGCTCTAAATCTGGTTATGCCCTTGGAAATGGAATCCTATTTAAGTCCATGGCAATTTTTTCCCCAGACTTTAATGAAAACCATGCAGGCGCTTGTTTTGTCCCTCCTCCTTCTTTTATCTACCTTAGCATAGAAATATGAACTTCTTTTTGGAGCTGACAGTGCTAGATCCACATAAGATCTATTAAATTTTCTATTAATTTCTACATTTACTTTGAAAACTTAGGGGGGAATTTTCCTTGATATCCTTCCACAAAAAAATAAACTGGCATATTTTGACCCAAGGACATTGAAACCATAATGAATATCTTGCTAAACTAACAATGGCAAATCTTTTGCTGGGTTCGCTTTTCTAGCCAAATATCATAATCTAGTTGCAACATTCAGCTTTAGCATCAGCAAATCCATAAGAACTGCCTTTATCTTCCTAGGAAGAAAAAGCAATCATAATTGATAAATGATAAAGATGACTTTTCAAATTTAAAACTTCCGAAGGGCGTCATTCTCTTTCAGTAGGAAAGGGCAATGGCCCTCTCTTGGTTTTTCATTTGGTCAAGAAGATTATTTTGTCGTTCTGTGTGATAAAGATTAATTAAACGTTAGATCAAACAGATCATGATAACGAACTGTAAGTAAGAAGAAACCTGCCTCAATAGTAACCGAAACTCTAAAAACAGAACTTTTATACCAATAGATATAACAAGAATTGGCTTTTTGTGCTGATTTCAAATATATAAGATTCATTAAGTTTGGTCTTACCCATCAAAAGTTACGAGCCTGAGAAAATCTGCCTGATTTTCGAAAAAAGGGGGAAACATCCCTTAGAAGTCACATACTCCTAACAGAGTCGTATCCAGGATTTTTGTTCAGGGGGGTTTTACTAATTTTTGACTTTTTTTGGGGGGGGGGGGGGGTTACTAATTTTTGACTCAGTTTTCGACTAATTTTACTGATTTTTACCTAGGTTTTACTAATTTTCGACTTATTTTCGAGTCGGTCAAAAATTTCGGGGGGGGGGGGGGTTCAAACCGGGTAACCCCCCCCCCCCCCTGGATACGGCCTTGACTCCTAATGAAAATCACACCATCAGATTCAGCGCATCAGAGATCTCTACTGCAGAGGTTTTAAACTCCTATCTGCAAAAATGTGGAATTTAGTATTTTTTGCCTGAAGAAAGATCACGGATACGTGTTTATTTATTGTTTTTTTGTATGTGTTTTTTTTTCCCAGGGGTGATCATATCGATCCAGTGGTCCTATAATATCGAGAAAAGGCTCGTCTGAACGTAAATTAAAAGTTCTTGTATCTTTTTAAGTGACTAAAAAATCGGAGGGCAACTAGGCCCCCTCCCACGCCCCTATAAGAAATTCTTCTATGTCTTGCTTTCTCTTTGCCGACTAAATTTTACGCGTGGAGATTTTAAGGGTAATTGTCCCGGGTAAATTTTCACAAAGATCGAATTGTTTAAAGAATAAATTCGTGAGGAGGAGAGATTTTTCCGTGGAGATATAGTCAAAATTCCTGGTATTATTATAAAACGATCAGAAATTGATTAAAAAAACAAACAAGTTTTTTCAACTGAAAGTAAGGAGCAACATTAAAACTTAAACGAACAGAAATTATTACGTATATGGGGGGGGTTGCTCCTCCTCAACATCTCGCTCTGTACGCCAAAGTTTGAATTTCTTTTTTGACTTCCAAATGATTTGTATGTGTTTCTACTTAATTGTGTTTCTTTTTGTATTTGTAACTTGTATGTCTTATGAAGCTAGAACGCATACACAGGAAAAAAGAGCCAATTTTTTTTTTTTTCCTTTTTTTTAATAATATTTTTTTTCAGCTTCTATGGTGCAGTCTATGAGACTGCCCTTCTTTCTCTCTTCCATATTATATTTCTCCCTCATTTGACTCAATAGAGGATCCTGAAACCAAAGAACGCGGGTGAAGCTTCTAATTTAACGTTATTTTTGAGTTATTTAGACGTTATTAACATTATTATGAAAGAAACACCTAACCAGATTTATTCAATTATGTATAGAAACAATAAAACAATGCTCAACAGCATCTACAGTTACTTTAAAAGGCATACCAGATAAAAAAAACGCATAAGGATCAACCCAGGAAGCCTTGGATAACTATAGAAATTCTTGAAGCGTCAGATTTAAGAAATCAAGTGTATGCAGATTATTTAAATAGTAAGTGTCTCAAGAAATCGGAAGAGTTTAAGATAATACGCAATAAAGTGAACTCAATGAGAGGGAAAGCTAAAAAAGAATATTTGGCTAACCAACTGAGTTTAAATAAGGATAATGCGAGAGGAACTTGGAAGGTTATAAATGACCTATTGGGAAAGAGGAAAGAAGCTCCACCCAATTCACTGCTGATTCAAGGAGAAGCAGTGAGTGATGAAACGATTATTACTAATAAATTTGCTGAGTTCTCTTCAAGTATTGGTCAAAATGTGCAGGCGGAAGGGTTAGTGAATTTCAATAATGATTCCTTGGAGGACGAATTTTTGGATGAAAGAGGAATTGGAAATGAAATTGAAGTTCAACAGTGTACTGGAGATGAAATTCTGAAGGTTGTGAAAACAATCAAATCTAATTCAGCAGATACAGATGGAATTAATTTGAAGGCTTTTAAATCAGTGATGTGTTATTTAATACCATGTCTCGTCCACATAATCAATCTTTCCCTGGAAACTGGGGTATTCCCCGATGCGCTTAAAAGGGCGAAAGTCATCCCTCTCCGTAAAGGTGGGTCTAAACTAGATATCGAAACTTATAGACCTATATCAATCCTTCCCCTGTTTTCAAAAATATTTGAAAAAATTGTGCATAAAAGGCTATATGATTACCTTACGAAAACAGGGATGTTAAGTGAAACTCAGTTCGGCTTTAGGAAAGTTCACTCGACGTTGGACGCCGTGCATTCTCTCTGTGATATTGTAAATAGATGCTTTGAACGTGGTGAAATCCCTTTGACTGTTTTTATTGATTTTAGAAAGGCGTTTGATACAGTGGATTTTAAAATTTTACTCAAACGTCTACAGTCCCTTGGAGTTCGTGGTAATTATCTGAAATGTTTTGATAGTTTTTTAAGTGGAAGATCTATTCAAGTTGTTTTATTTTAAATGATGCATTTTGTTCTCCCTACCAAGTGAAGTGTGGTGTACCTCAGGGATCTGTCTTGGGACCACTTCTGTACCTTGTGTATGTTGATTCAATGCGTTTTTACTTACCAGAGTGTTTTATCACGACTTTTGCGGATGATACTGCTTTAACTATGTCTAGTCGAATGATTGATGATCTATTATTGAAAGTAAATAGGGTTTTAAAGTCATTTTATGTCTTTACGAGTTTGAGCCTTTTGTCAGTGAATGTTAAAAAAACTAATTTTATGATTTTTAGGAGAGTTGGTAAGCCTCCGAGTGTTGATGGAGAGATATTTTTTAATGGTAAGCCTTTGTCACAGGTGCATGAGGTGCGTTATTTGGGCTTCCAGCTTGATTGTAATTTGTCTTGGAAGCACCATAGTGATCTTGTTGCAGCTAAAGTTGCTAGAGGTCTGGGAATTTTGCGTCGTTTGAAGCATATTTTACCATTATCGGTTCTTTTATTATTGTACCATAGTATTGTTGCGCCTTATATTTCTTATGGTTGTGTCATTTGGTCTAGCAATTTTTATGCAAATTTCAAAAGAGTGCAGATTTTACAAAATAAAACAGTACGTCTTCTTGGGAATTATATAGAAAATGTGAATGATACCGCGTCATGTTTTAAAAAATTAAGAGTGCTTAACATTGGTCAGATTCGCGATTACCAAGCTGCTATTTTTGCCTATAGATGTTGGAATGTTGTATGTCCTCCAGTTTTTACAAATTTTTTTCGCGTAAATAGTTCACTCCACAGGTATGCGACTAGAGAGGCGGAAAATTTTACGGTTGAGTATCGAGACACCACACGTGCAGGTTTCGGAATTCGGTATTTGGCTCCGGCTATTTGGAATGATATCCCAGTTGGCGTTCGGGAAGCTGAACACATTGGGTCGTTTACAGTAAAAATAAAAAACATTTATTGGGAGAGGGGAGATAATTTATTATTATTGTCATTATTATTATTAATGTCTCAGTTTTTTTTTTTTTTTTTTTTTCATAGATTTTGGTATTAATGGTTAACTGAGAGAGAGTGTTCAGGTGTTTTTTTTTTTTTTTTTTTTTTTTTTTTAATGAAATTTGTAAAAGGTTGAGAATTAGAGGATTGCAGCCGTCTTTCATCAGGCTTTTTGAGCCTTCCCCGGGCAGTTGCTTGTATATAGTTTATTTTAAAATTAGTAGAAAATAAAGCAAGTCAAGTCTTACAACAGTATTCTCTTGAACCCTCCACAAGACTAAAAGAAGGATTTTTACAATACCCCGTTTCACTGATTTAAAAATATTTGCTAATTCTAACGTGACAACCGTTGACAATTTTAGAAATTATTGCAGCTTTTATGTGCCATGAGCTTGCTGCTCACGCTAAACAACGAAGTTCTGAAACCTCTGTTTCTGAATTATAATAATTGTATTATTATTTAAAAAGAAATCTATCGATCTATTTATCTATATATGTAAGTGGCTTTTATTATAGTATTATTGACATTGATACTATTGTTATCTTCAGAATCAAGAGTATTTGTGGAAGGTAAACTGAGCATAATTAAATTCGTTGCCAGATATGTGGAGTCGGTTTAACTTCCATCCGTCTTACTGTGTCAATTGAAGACATTGCTCACTGTCCTCTTTATTAAATTTTGGTCGAAACACAATATTTGAATTGTCTACATTTTCTCAGGATTAAACGATAAACGGTATTTTTGAAAATTCTACTGTGTGAACAGATACAACAAAAAATTATTATTCACTCTAAAGATGTTGCCGAAAAATATTAAATAATAAATTCTAGTTTCAGAACATTTTTCTCAAATGTAAAATGCAGCACGATCAGCATAAGAAATAAAGAAACAAGTGTTGAAAAGAATCATAATATCTTTTCCTCAAAAGTGAAAATAAATGAGTAGGTTGATATTTCAGTGTCACCTCTGGGATCCATTTTCCCCAGAAAGAAAAACTTACTTATTTTAAAGAAGACGCAATAATTTGAGAGGGCCGAAATGCTAACTTTAGTTGTGTCTGTTTTTTGGGGCCTTTAAGCTTTTCATTACAAAAAAATAATTTCAAAACTGAGCACTACAAATTATTTACATTTTTCGGGGATAAAATTGTAGGTAGCATTTTTGCAAGTTCAATTGTATGGACGAATACAAAAGCTGGCCGAAAAGCTGTTGATGAGAATCAATTTAAAGCGAATTAAAATTTCAAAAAATTATCTCAAATTATCATAGGCAGCACAATAAGCATAAGAAATATAGAAACAAATATAGAAAAGAATGAGAAAGCATTTTACTTATCAAAATTTGGATTTTTTTTTAGTTGTCTCTGTGGCCCTATCTCCCCAGAAAAAGAAACGTATTTATTGTAGGGATATGTGTGTAACCAATTTAACTGTATGGACGGAAACAGCAATGAATTATTTACACAAAATATGTTAACAAAAAAGCGAAAAAAAAATTCAAATCAGAAAATAGAATTCAGTTTCAAGACAGGGATAAAAACGACTAGCAAAAATCTAGGGATAGTAAACTAATTAGATTGAAAGTAAAAAATTGCGTCTTTAATAGAAGTGTGTGAAGTAATTCTATGATTAAATAAACAATTTTTTTATACGAAATATTAAGCAATAAATCAGAGTTTTGAGAAAATTTAGTTCGCACCTACCTTATTTTTTAAATGCAGTTAGTTACGTACGCTTTGAAGTGATACAAGTTGGAAAAAAGATACACGTCAGTTTTTAAGACGCTACTAAGCGATATAACGATCAAGATTAGCATGGGTGGTAGATGCAACCTAAAACTGACACATTGCAAATATTTAGTTTGAACCTATATTTCTCAAAATACAGTTAGTTATTTGCTTTTTGAACCATTGGCGGATCCAGGGGGACGAGGGGGTGCCCCCCTAGCGTAGTCTAAAGTAGTGTAGTTTACTTAATTAACCCAAGTTTGCGTTGATTAAACTTGCTCGTAACGCAAGTTTATCAGATCAACCTATTTGGCGCCCCCCCCCCTAAATTTTTTTTTATAGAATCAACCTATTTTGCGCCCCCTTAAAAAATCCTGGATCCACCCCTGCTTTGAACTGACATAAATTAGAAAAAAAGGAACATGTCAATTTCTTAGACGCTACTTATTGATATATCAATCAAGATTAGCATGGGTAGTAAATGCAACTTAAAACCGACGCAATATAAATAATGCTTTTGGGTTGAACACGTATGGCTCACGTTAGTAAATTGGTTCACATCAGTTTATCAGGTTTTCGAGAACGATTTAACTTTACTGAAATGATTGATTAAATAATCAATAATCAGCAAGACGTCATAGCAAAATCACCAAACATTACACTTACCCATCCACTGTCAATTTCTCCCATGGCCCACAGTTCATATCTGTTGCTTATCTGACGATCTAATTTATTGCTAATAGACTCTTTCGTTTCATCTAATTGTTCGCTTTTCATTATTTCCTCTTTGGTCATCATAAGTACACCAAGATTGGATTCTGATTTCTTCGGCTAGAAAGATTGAAAGATATTAGAAATATATTGTTCCCAAAAATGGTCTCCGGTACATTAATTTTGTAAGAAAAACTCACCCACAGCTCTACAAGCAATTAAATAAAAAAAACAAGTTTTTTTTAACTGAAAGTAAGGAACGACGTTAAAACTTAAAACGAACAGAAATTATTCCGTATATGAAGGGGGCTGTCCCCTCCTCAACGCCTCGCTCTTTATGCTAAAGTTTTTTTATTGTTTAAAAAAATAGAGTTGTGAGAAAGTCAAACTATAGCGTAAAGAGCGAGGCGTTGAGGAGGGGACAGACCCCTTCATATACGGAATAATTTCTGTTCGTTTTAAGTTTTAACGTCGTTCCTTACTTTCAGTTAAAAAAACTTGTTTTTTTTATTTAATTTTTGAACGTTTTTGAATTAATGCAGGTTTTGATTTTGGCTCACCGTACATGAATAATTAAAACAAAATTTGCATATTACATTTGGTTAAATGGCTTTCTCGAAGCTTGTTTAATTTTATTTACGAACGTTTTTATTAGTAATAAATATACGTAACTTAGAATTAACTTACGTAACGAACTTCTATATTCATAAATTTTTAACACGTATATTAGGGGGTTCGCCCCCTAGTCAATACCCTGCTCTTTAAACTATAGTTCGAATTTTTTTTCCAGTTCTTTAAAAATGACCTCTTAATCACAATCAGTTGATCAGTTGAAAAACTTGTTTTTTTTATTTAATTCCTGATCTTTTTCTTTAATAATGCTGGGAAATCCGGCGCCCCCTTCATAGCAATGTCCCTTCCCCCATGAAAACTTCCTTCATGGAAAGATCCTTCCATATAGCCCCCGACCCTCTCCTTCCCCCATCTACCAGAAAAAATCTCCTCTGAAAAAGTCTGTATACTTCCCAATAACCAATACTATATGTTAACATTGAGTAAAGTTCATAACTTTCAGCCCTCCCCCTGGGGACTTTGGGGGATCAAGTCATCCTAAAAGACATTTTTATCATATTTTCGACCATGTTGAACAAAATGGCTATCTCAAAATTTTGATCGGGTGACTTTGGGAAAAAAATGAGCGTGGGAGGGGGCCTAGTTGCCCTCCATTTTTTTTGGTCACTTAAAAAGGGCACTAGAACTTTTAATTTCCGTTCCAATGAGCCCTCCCACGATATTCTAGGACCACTGGGTCGATACGATCACCCCTGGGGAAAAAAAAAAAAAAAATAAAAAAAAAAAAAATAAACACGCATCCGTGATCTTTCTTCTGGCAAAAAATGGAAAATTCCACATTTTTGTAGATAGGAGCTTGAAACCTCTACAGTAGGGTTCTCTGATACGCTGAATATGATGGTGTGATTTTCATTAAGGTTCTATAACTTTTAGGGGGTCTTTCCCCCTTTTTTCGAAAATCAGCCAAATTTTCTCAGGCACGTAACTTTTGATGGGTAAGATTAAACTTAATGAAACTTATATATTTGAAATCAGAATTAAAATCTGATTCTTTTGATGTATCTATTGGTATCAAAATCCCGTTTTTTAGAGTTTCGGTTACCATTGAGCCGGGTCGCTCCTTACTTACAGTTCGTTACCACGAACTGTTTGATAGAATAAATTCTTGCCAATTTTGTAAAAATAAAAGCTGCAAGTAAACGAGATAGATAGATTGATAATTTATTAGTGACTGAACCGGAAAACCGGTATTTCACATCTACCACTACAAAAAAACATAAAACACTAAAAAGAGAGAAATAAACACAACAAAAACCAGAAAGGAGAAGAAAAAAAGAATAAAACACTACGAACTAAATAATAAACATATAACTTTAGAAATCAGCTATGAACATTGATCAAATCGGGCCGTATCAATAAGAAATTGAATCGCTAGAGAACGACTAAGTTTACAGACACTAATTAAATATAAATCGAAAGAAAATAAAACTAACAACTCATTTAAACAATTTATCAGAAGCGAGCGAGGGAAAGAATAATTATTACATTCAAAAAGGACGTGATAGCAATTTTCATCACCACCAAACTTTTCCCAATTCTTTGTAGGAAATAATTTAGGTGGCTATGTCCAGTTATAAATTGGGTTAAGTAAGGAGATGGGCTAAAATTTTTAAAAGACAAAATCATCCTTATTACGAAAGAAGTTCATCGTCCAGCTACTGATGGAATTCTCAAACCTATTATACCATTTATGATAAATTGCATTGGTCAAGACGGAACAGGGGACAGAAAGAGAGGAAGTGGTAGTCTTTTGTATTATAATATCTCTGCCCAGAAATTGAGCAGCTAATTCATCAGTAAAGGTACTGTGATCAGCAGAATGGCGAAATAATGGAAATACAGGGAGGGAAAAGTTGGGCCATACATTAGAACTATTTTTATTGAAGTAACGTAGCAATGAGATTTCAATAGCTCGATTGTATACCGGATATGGCGGCTATGACCTCACTTGAGGCAGTTCTGAAAGATTTGGAAATCAAAATAAAGGAAGACCTTTGAGCTGAAAGTAGGGCTTTTCTAATATGTGTTTTCCTGATTGCACTGATCCATATAGGAGCAGCATACAGAATAGTACTTTCAATGTCACTTTTATACAGCATTCTTAGGGCAGACGGTTTTAGACCCCAAGTTGATCTGGCAATACTAAGAAGGCAGCTGGAATACTGTTTAACTGAATTCCCTCTGTAATTAATATGAGGAGACCATAATAGTTTTCTAATAAAGATAAAGAACCCTGAATTGCCTTAGTTCCGAAATAACGGTAACAATAATCCTTCATTGTTGGGCAATATCGTGAATGAAGAGAAAGGAGCTAACAACGTTAAAGTATGATAGAAAACCTTTCTATTTTTTTATTCACACTAGTATTGAGGCAATACCCGTTACAAGTTTGGAATGGCTATTGGTTTAGAAGGATGGGAAAGGTATGGTTTCTTCTATTCGTTTTATCTCTACTAATAAGAAGACCAGCGAAGGAGAGAAAACGTGTGGTCTATACTAATTGTCTTATACGTCAATTAAAAATAAAAACTACTCTCAATTTTGTTTACGTTTCCTACTGTGCAAGTTCTCTTTATCACTATTGCACCAGTCAAAAAAGGCTTTAGTGAGTGCAATTTTCGAGTGTTTCCGAAGTAATTTCCTTAACAGTCACAATATCAAAGTTTCAACCTATAGATAATTTGTTTCTTTCACAATTCGTTTCAAAACATATTGTTTCCAAAAATGATCTCCATGACAATCTAATTTTCAAATATAAGCTCTTCCATGGTTTGCCAGTAATGGTGGATATGTTTGTTGCGGCATTGTCAAATTGGAGATATTTGTTCCACTAGACACCTTAAAAATTCGATGCGTATGTTGATGGGATTAGTTTTTTTCTAACGGCATTTCAGGGAAGAGCTCCAACTCATGCAAAGCGATTTAAAGTAATTTCAAATAAATATTTAGCAATAAAACACTTTAGAAAGGTGCAATCTTTTTGCTTTGTTTGTGTTTGGGTCACGCAGAAATTTTACGTGAAAGAAATTTTGGAATCCCAGTGACTTTCTATTTCATTACTACTACTACTACTACTGCTACTACTACTAACAACTCACCGCAGCACCAAGCCGCCTGAGGCCAGGACAGCTACGCACACTCCTCCTCCATCCCGATCTATTGAAAGCCTCCCTCTTTACACCCTCCCAGGAAGTTCCCATTTCCTTTAAATCTTTCTTTATGACATCCTCTCACCCTAGACGAGGACGGCCTGCTTTACGTTTAGCCCTAGACGGTTGGCCGAAAAGGACGATCTTCGGCAACCTGTCATCCTTCATCCGCAGAATGTGTCCAAGCTATCTCAACCTTTCTTTCATTATAGCTCTAGAAAGCGGGATTGGACCACATATTTCGTACAGCCTACTGTTTGAAATACGTTTAGTCAGCCGGGTACCCAGAACAGTCCGTAGGCAATTTCTCTTGAAAATATCTAGCAAATTTTCGTCTGGTTTTCGAAGAGCCTATGCTTCAGAGCCATATTTGATCACTGTCATCACTGTAGCTTCCAATATTCAAAACCTTGGTTTGTAGATTTACCTTCCTATTCTTTCAAACTTTTTTTTCAACTGTGAAAAAACACCCTAAGCCTTGGCTATTCTACTTTTAACTTCTTCACTGCTCCCAACGTCTTTACTAATAATACTACCAAGGTAAGTGAAGCTGCCCACCTGATCAATATTTTGTTACCCAACGTCACCTTTTCATCTTCACTTAGTCTTAGCCTTAGTGACTTAGTCTTCTTAACATTAATTTTCAAATTTATTCTAGCACCGTGAACTCGCAAAGCCTCTAAAAGTTCATTCATTTTGCTCAAACTTTCATCTAGGATGTTTAAATCATCAGCATAATCTAAGTTCAGGAGAGTTTTTCCTCCCCATTTTGATTCTGTGGTTTCCCATCGTCTTTCCTGTGCTCCTTAAAACAAATTCCATCAAAATGATCCATAAAGGGGGATAGAACACAACCCTGCTTAACTCCTGATTTAATAAAAAACTTGCTGCTAACCTCATTTTCTACCTTAACCGCAGCAGTGCTATTCTCGTACATAGCACTAATGACTTTAATGTATTTGTCTGGTACCCACACAAGGATAAGACCTTTGCTAAAGCTCTTCAATCAAGGGAATCAAACGCTTGTTCATAAGCGTTTGGTTCTGTTGATAGAAGAGCTTTAGCAAAGGTCTTATCCTTGTATCATTACAAATAAATATTTTCGGCGAATACTACGTTCAAGGCAAAAGTGCTAATTGATAAGGTTTAGTAGAAACCTTATTATAACATTTTTCATTTAATAGTGAGAACAGATGTGTTCTCGTTTGATTGCAGAGCTATATGGCTTCTAAGCTTTATCTGGGGAGCTTAGGGTTGAGGAAATTCCTACCTTAGGCTATATCTGAATTTTATATGGCAGATGAGATGGAAAATGCCTGTACCCTCTGCAAGTAGGAAGTAGGTAAATGGCTTCAAGCCTGTTATAACACAGATGATTCAATCTCTGCTTTGGAATATGGGACATGGAATTTGATCATAGCTACTCCCGGGCCGATGGAAAAGGGGACCCATTAATCAAATATACTCCCATGAAACATTTAAGCATACTAGGTGAGTCGTCCTTGTCTTGTCCAACCATGTTTATGCTTTTATGTTGCACATCTTCCTTCTCGCTATATTCCCGTTGACGCTACGATTATGAGGTGGGGATCTTTCGAACGGAAAACGTAAGTTATAATGACATTTATTATGGACAGAAATTATTCCGTATACGAAAGGGGCTGTCTCCTCCTCAACGCTTCGCTCTTTACGCTAAAGTTTTTTATTGTTTAAAAAAAATAGAGTTGTGAGAAAGTCAAACTTTAGCGTAAAGAGCGAGGCGTTGAGGAGGGGACAGCCCCTTTCGTATACGGGAAAATTTCTGTTCGTTTCAAGTTTTAACGTCGTTCCTTACTTTCAGTTAAAAAAACTTGTTTTTTTTATTTAATTTTTGAACGTTTTTGAATTAATGCAGGTTTTGATATTGGCTCACCGTACATGAATAATTAAAACAAAATTTGCATATTAATTTTACTTTTATTTGGTTAAATGGCTTTCTCGAAACTTGTTTAATTTTATTTACGAACGTTTTTATTAGTAATAAATATACGTAACTTACGAATTAACTTGCGTAACGAACTTCTATATTCATAGATTTTTAATACATATATTAGGGGGTTCGCCCCTATTCAATATATTGCTCTTTAAGCTAAAGTTCGAATTTTGTTCGAATTCTTTAAAAATGACCCCTTAAACACAAAGGCCGTTAATTAGAATAAATAGCTCCTATGAAAGTACTAAAAAATCTTTGGCTTAAAGAGCGAGGTATTGACTAGGGGGTGAACCCAATCATATACGTAATATTTACTGTTCGTTTTAATTTTTGATGTTGCTCCTTACTTTCTGTTGAAAAACTTTTTTTTTATTTAATTTCTGATCTTTTTCTTTAATAATGATGGGAAATCCGGCGCCCCCTTCCTAGCAATGTCCCTTCCCCCATGAAAACTTCCTTCATGGAAAGATCCTCCCATATAACCCCAACCCTCCCCCCCACCTACCAGAAAAATCCCCCCTGAAAACGTCAGTATACTTCCCAATAGCCAATACTATATGTTAACATTGGGTAAAGTTCATAATTTTCAGCCCTCCCCCCGGGGACTTCAGGGGATTAAGTCATCCTAAAAGACATAGTTATCACATTTTCGACTATGCTGAACAAAATGGCTATCTCAAATTTTGATCGAGTGACTTTAGGAAAAAATGAGTGTGGGGGCCTAGTTGCCCTCCTTTTTTTTGGTCACTTAAAAAGGGCGCTAGAACTTTTAATTTCCGTTCCAATAAGCCCTCCCGTGATATTCTAGGACCACTGGCTCGATACAATCACCCCTGGAAAAAAAAAAAATAAACACGCATCCGTGATCTTTCTTCTGGCAAAAAATGCAAAATTCCACATTTTTGTAGATAGGTGCTTGAAACTCTATAGTAGGGTTCTATTATACGCTGAATATGATGGTGTGATTTTCATTAAGGTTATATTACTTTTAGGGGGTCTTTACCCCTTTTTTTGAAAATCAGCTAAGTTTTCTCAGGCGCGTAACTTTTGATGCGTAACTTGATGAAACGTATATATTTGAAATCAGCATCAAAATCTTATTCTTTTGATGTATCTATTGGTATCAAAATTCCGTTTTTTAGAGTTTCGGTTACCATTGAGCCGGGTCGCTCCTTACTTACAGTTCGTTACCACGAACTGTTTGATTTTTTGAAAAATGACCTTTGTCAAAGCGAAAATAAATAAATACCTTAGATTTAATGTTGGATATTGCATTCCCTCCCCATAAATATTTAAAAGGGCATGCTAGAATACCAAAACGAAACGTAAACAACAGGGGCTCAGTGAAGAAGATTTTAGCCTCCCTCAAACTTAAGAGAGCCTTGGATCACGTATTTCATTGTAAGAAACAGAAAGTAAAGAGTGACTCTTGTCAGTAGAAAGAGAATTTAGTTGCAATATATTCATCAACTGAATATATTTTCTATGCTCATAATTGAATTTCTATACTGATTAGAAATATACAAAATTTGTTACTTTTAAATTACCCCATCAAAAATTATTAATGTAAGTAAATTTGTATATTTCCATGAAAAAGGAGTAAAAAACCCACAGAAAGGAGCACAATATTGATGAACTTTATGCAATTAATTTCAACTTTTCGGAAAGCCCTAAGGGTACTACTGACAATATTATGAAAATTTTGTATTTTTTTCCCGAGATGGATAGTAGCGTGTGCTTGTATTTTTTTTTTTTTTTAGAGGCAATCGTACCCATCTAGTGGCAACAAATTATCAGGAAAGAGCTCATTCAAACAAAAGTTCAAAGATTATTCTCCCTTTTTAAGGAACTAAGAGACGAAATCACAGCAAAGTTTCTATTTCTAGAATTATGTCAAGCAACCAACTATTTTGACCTGAAGAGGGCCAAAATGTTTTCGAGCATTTATTCTGAAATAACCCATTTACTTAATACTGAAAAAATATTAATAGTCTCTCAGTCTCAGAAACAATGCTGGCATGAACTATAACATTCGTCCCTAAACATATATCTTGTCCATAAAAAATGAACCGTTAGCGTATTTTCTGATGAGGAGGTGTTACTGGAGGATATAGGATTTAAAGGGTATTAAATAAAAAAACAAGTTTTTTTAACTGAAAGTAAGGAGCGGCATTAAAACTTAAAACGAACAGAAATTATTCCGTATATGAAAGGGGCTGTTCCCTCCTCAATGCCTCGCTCTTTACGCTAAAGTTTTTTATTGTTTTAGAAAATGGAGTTGCGAGGAAGAGTCTAACTTTAGCGTACAGAGTGAGGCGTTGAGGAGGGGACAGCCCCTTTCATATACGGAATAATTTCTGTTCGTTTTAAGTTTTAATGTCGCTCCTTACTTTCAGTTAAAAAAAAAACTTGTTTTTTTATTTAATTTTTGAAAATTTTCGAATTAATGCAGGTTTTGATTTTGGCTCACCGTACATGAATAATTAAAACAAAATTTGTATATTAATTTTACTTTTATTTGGTTAAATGGCTTTCTCGAAAGTTGTTTAATTTTATTTACGAACGTTTTTATTAGTAACAAATATACGTAACTTACGAATTAACTTACGTAACGAACTTCTATATTCATATATTTTTAATGCGTATATTAGGGAGTTTGGCCCCCTGTCAATACCTCGCTCTTTACGCTAAAGTTCGAATTTTGTTCCAATTCTTTAAAAGTGACCCCTTAATCCCAAAGGCCGTTATTTAGAATAAATAGCTCTTATGAAAGTACTAAAAAACCGTTGGCTTAACGAGCGAGGTATTGACTAGGGGGTAAATCCAATCATATACGTAATAATTTCTGTTCGTTTTAAGTTTTGATGTTGCTCCTTACTTTCAGTTCAAAAACTTGTTTTTTTTTTATTTAATTTCTAATCGTTTGTTTTTTTTTGTTTTTTTTTAATAATACTGGGAAATCCGGCACCTCCTTCATAGCAATGTCCCTTCCCCCATGAAAACTTCCTCCATGGAAAGATCATTCCACATAACCCCCAATCCACGCCCCAGCCCACCTCCACTACCAGAAAAAATCCCCCCTGAAAACGTCTGTATACTTCCCAATAACCAATACTATATGTAAACATTGGGTAAAGTTCAAAACCTTCAGCCCTCCCCCCGGAGACTTTGGGGGATTAAGTCATCCTAAAAGACATTATTATTATATTTTCGACCATGCTGAAAAAAATAGCTATCTTAAAATTTTGATTGGGTGACTTTGGGAAAAAATGAGCGTGGGAAGGGGCCTAGTTGCCCTCCATTTTCTTTTTTTTGGTCACTTAAAAAGGGCACTAGAACTTTTCATTTCCGTTCAAATGAGCCCTCCCACGATATTCTAGGACCATTGAGTCGATACAATCACCGCTGTATAAAAAAAAAAAAAAAAAAAAAAAAAAAAAAAAAAAAAAAAAAAAAAAAAAAAACACGCATCCGTGATCTTTCTTCTGGCAAAAATACAAAATTCTACATTTTTGTAGATAGGAGCTTGAAACCTCTACAGAAGGGTTCTCTGGTACGCTGATTCTGATGGTGTGATTTTCATTAAGGTTCTATAACTTTTAGGGGGTGTTTCCCCCCTTTTTTCAAAAATCAGGCAAATGTTCTCATGCACGTAACTTTTGATGCGTAAGACTAAACTTGATGAAACTTATATATTTGAAATCAGCATTTAAATTTGATTCTTTTGATGCATCTATTGGTATAAAAATTCTGTTTTTTAGAGTTTTGGTTACTATTGAGCCGGGTCGCTCCTTACTTACAGTTCGTTACCACGAACTGTTTGATACATGGCGCCTTAAAATGTAATTTTTTTTGCCTATATCTTCCAATTTTATATTTAGAAGTATATGGATTTAGACTATAGCCTTCCTTGACTTTAGGTTGATTTCCTTTAATTTAGGAAAATTATAGTCTTCAAATTGATTCCCATCCACTTGAAAGTCTACTTTTCCCTTTCTTCATGTTTGTCAAGAGAAGTTTTTCACTGTAACGTACAGATCATGTTTATGATAAAGCAGAAAAAAAAAATCGCATGAATTAAAAAATCGAAAAAACAAAATATAACACATATGGTGTAATTTATTATTAACTGTAAAATTATGACTCTGTGGCAATCCAGTAAATAAAAGCATGCCTGGAAACCACTGCAGCTTAATGAGACAAAATCTCTCTTGCTATAAGAAAAGTTCACTTCAAAAAAATACGTGCATGCATACACACATACACAATACAGGCTGATTTTGATTTCCGTTGATTTTGAATTGAAGTTATCAAGTATTTTGCCGTTGGGTTGCATCAAGACATGGCACATTGTAGAAAAAGAAAATCCAAGACAGATAGTCCAAGTAATTTAGAGGCAAATGTTTATGTATATAAACAATATCATCCTGTATATAAACAAATATCATTTTTTCGCAGTATTCGAGGAATTTATTTGGATGTAATCACCCCTAAAAAGAAGAACAGCTCTGAAAAAAAATCAAAGGAATGGTTCTGAACATGGTTCCAAACATAGTTGCCAAACATGAATTTTCAGGTCATAGTTCGTCAAATGTTCCAAGGGCGAAATGTTTCATCGGACAATATTGATCATGAACAACATCTTACATCCACCTTAGTATCTAAGGATATGAATTTAACATTCCATTTTGCGATAACTAGCTCTAATTTTACGATTAGTGTAAATATGTTCCTCCCAATAATATAGCCCTAAGGGGTAAGCTCCCCCTTTCCCTTCAAACTAGCCTGACGAAGATCTCACAAAACTTGAAATGTGGAGCTAAAATGTCTTTATGAGACTCCTTCCTCTTTCCGCAAATTTTGGTTCACTGACCACCCCCTTAAAAAGTAGTACGTAAATATAAAATACAGTCCATAAATAAATAAAATTTCACACAAATCAACTGGGGCACTGAACAATGTCATAGTGGGCTAAATTTTTCAGTTACTGCCTGAAGAAACTGCAAGTAGCAATTATCTTTGTTTCTACTAGGATAGTGGCTAAATTTCAATAAATAACATTTTTTCCATTTCCTTTCCATATTTATCTCGAATATGCTGTTATAACCTAATCTCGAAGTAGAATTTTTCAGGCAAAGTAATAGCTGGAATATTTTCGAATTATATCACCCTACCAATTCTGGGCTCTCTCAAGGCACTGTAATGTCTCTTGTAATGCCGTATGTTTGATCTGGTATATGGAAAAAAAATATACATAATATACAGCCCCGCTCCTATAAGGACACTGTTTTTTTTAGAATTATCTAATACCAAGTTGGAGTTTCTTTGGATATATGGACTTAACACAATAAATACTAAAAATAATGCAATAAAAATATACGAACAAAAACAAGTTACCGTCATCTTTTTAGCAGATGTATAGCGTCTCCTTTTTCGTAGGTACCAATACAAGATTGTAACTAATATAGGAATAACAGCAATTAGGGTAATCGGAATGACAATTGAAAGGACAATAAAATCGTATGTTTTCCTCTCGCCGTCTTTATCCTCTTTTTGAACAAAAATTACGGTTTGATTTTGTTGCACACTTCGGGGGATCTGGTCACCACTGGTTGTTGTTTTACTGGCAAGATCATCTGAAATAGATTCAGCAGTATCTGTTGTTTCCCTTGGTACATTAGCTGTCACTGGGAATATGGGTGGATTTTGAAAGAATGGAGGGAGTTGAGGAAATCCTGGAGGTCCGTTGTTTATCCTAGTACGTGGGGGCTCTGATCCGTCAGAACCAAGAACAATTATCTGGCACTCGACTTTTGATTTTACCTGGCCGTCAGTTACAGTGACGAAGATTTGCAACCTCTTTCTTGCCTGAAAATATTTAAAGAATTACTATTAAACTAAATTTTTAAATTTTAAATATTTGAAAATAAAGCAATTCCTTTAAAAATGCTGATTTATTCTAGTTCCAAAATTCTTATCACAGTGTTCTAAACTCTAGGAAAGGCCAAGATAAGGCCAAGCATATAAGCTTGGCCTTAAACCGTTTCAGCCAAGCATTAAAGTCTGCTTGTGAACAGAAACGCACGTATCTTGTCAGAAAAATGGTAAAGGATTCTTCCTTGACATGCACGTCAATTGAGTTTTATCGATGAAATTACATTAAAACTAGATAACAGGCTTCTAAAATTAATCCTCATGTCAGTTAACTATAATTATGACATAAAATATACAGCTTATTTTTTGTACTTTCTAGTACACCTAGTCAAGACAATGAGGTTTTTTAATGTCTCATAAAATAATCATTGAAAAATTTGGGGTCCTCAAACTTTCAAAATTATCTTCGAACTTTAAAAAAAGAACTGATGATATCTTATCTTTAAGAGACTAAATGGAATTTCACCTTACACTAGTATTACCTAGAACTTTTCAAAATTTAGTATATACGTCTTTCATCTTAAATGATACTATTGCAGCATCTTCTATTTTTAAAATTCTAGGTAGCGCGATACAAAATTATACTGTGCTATATTAAGCTCAAATTTCGATGTCAAAGCTTTTATTGTATGATCATAAATAAATTTAAGATTTTTATAAACATTGATTGTCCAAATAGAAAACAAAAAATCAAGCATTTTTCATAAAAGAAAAGTTGCCCATATGAGCTTTTGGTACTTATGCATTAGCTGGTATTCACGAGATATACTGTATAGGGAAATGCTAAATAAAACCTAGTAAAACGGGTATCTGTGAATAGAGAAATGGATCGCAAAGCGTGGTTTGTCATTTAAAACTATTTAAACTATTGTGTTTTGGGGGTTTAGGGGGGAAAAGATACCTAGGTTATGTTACGTATTTAATATATGCTATGCTTTACCCCCACCTCCCTAATGTGGAAATATATAGCCCAAATTTGTTTCTAAACTATTATATTTTCGTCGTATTTTGTTGTATTTCATTAGTATCAGCCAAACTTGACTTCTCTCGTGTGTACCAGCTAACGCATAAGTACCGAACCTTTTTCATAGGATTGTTCTGTTTAAAGAAAACTAGTTAATTTGAAAACCATAATTTTAACTGTTTTGCCTAAATGTTGATATAAAAACAAATTTATTTTTAAATGTGTACGCTAAAAAAAATAAAAAAATGAAAATGTGTACGCTCTGCTTAGTAATAAAATTCAACTAATCTCTCACTTTCATCTTCTTGTTGTTGAAAGAAACGGCGCAACTTCAGAGCCCTCTATATAGGACTTTTATTTCTCCACACCTGCAAAAACTGCCACCAACAGATCGGTAGTACCAATTCAAAATATTTTTTCTCCAACAAACAATTTGGTTACGCGATTGTAGAAAGTATATATCTACATCTTAGTTAATGTTAAGACCCCAGTGTGAAACTAAGATGTTCTTTGTTGCATAAAGTAAAGAGTACGGCATCGGATTTTACAATCCCTACTGGTGGTGTTGATCTCTGTTTCATGGCTCTTCAGCCAGGAAGTACAATGGAGGGGGGCATCCTTCCTGCGCCTTCGCACACTCTACCTGTTTACCTCTCCCAAATTTTTCCAGATTTAGAGCTGGGTTGACTTTGGCTGAGCTTACAGAGACACGGCACTGAGCCCCGTTCAAACCAAATAACCAGCGACACAAGGACTCAAACCCCTGTCCTCACTGGACAAAGGGTCTCAAGTCTAGTGCGCTTACAACTCGGCCAGAACGAATCGTAGCACATAAAACAAATGATTTGGCTTTTGCAATTAATTTCAATAAACAAGGAAGTTTAAAATCTAATGTTTTCTCACCTGTCCTTCTAATGTTTTTGCTAAATAAATAACTCCCGTTCTCGCATCTATTCTGAAAAACTTAGTTCCATCCAGAAGCTTGACTGCGGTAGGATGATCAGCTGCACTTTCAAGGCTAAATGTCAGCTCATCACCATCAGGATCCATAGCTCGAGCTTCCGTGATTCGACTTCCCACCGCTTCGTTTTCTGGAACACGCCATTCCCTTTGACTTACAATTAAAATTGGTGGAGTATTTCCAAATGACTGGGTTAATGCTAAAATAAGGGACTTAAAGTCGAAACACAGAAAAAAGAAACGGGATATTCAAAGTAACAAATGGTAGTTTAAGTTCAATGTAAAAAGAATGAAAAGGTAATATAAAAACTGCTGATTAAAATTTCGAACAAAATAGTTCATAAAAATTATGGCGCACTTCCGTAGTCCATGCAGAATTTTCCTGTACCATTGAAACTCTCGTTAGTCGATTCAGGCGGAGGGATGAGGGAGAACTGGGAGAAGGCTCATTTAAACTCAATTTTTTGGCACTAGGACTCTTTTTAAATAATATTAAAAGACCGAACCACATCTAACAGCCGTTTTCGGCCATGTTGTTACAAGAAACGCCAATTTCGAGCATAACACAGTCAAAATGCCATTTTTTAAAAGTACTGAAATGATTTTAATACTATCTAAAACCTTTATATAACGCTTCTTCTTTTTCAGGGATCGTCAAACATCTATGCGGTATGCAATGTACTTTTTTTTCCTTTTCTCTTTTTTAGCACATTAGAAAAAGTCGGAAAGAACTACCGTTGGTTTTGATTCTTTTGTAACAATATGGAAAGAAGTCTCATAACACAGGTTTTCTTAAATGACAACTAGGTAAATTAATTCTTACTATTTTCAATATACCTAAGTATGCAAGAAGACATCTATTTTGGGGCCCCGCATTTTCAGGGGCAAAATTCGATAAAACTGAAAAAATAAGCGAATAAATTTTGTGAGAAATGTAGGAATATACGGTGAAAATTGTGAGAATTGTTTAATTTGAAAGGGGTACTGACCCAGTGCCACCTCATTCCCTCGCTTCTGTGCATGTGTCTGAATAATTTAATCATCTGACGTAATACTATTAAGAATTTTTGGTGTTTTTTTTGTGCTGAAGTAAGGTGAAATTTCTTAAGTGGAAAGGGGAAGGGACAACAGGAAATTCATAAGTTAAGCAAATTTCTTAAGTTGAAAGGGGAAGTGAAAACAGATCAAGCTGCCTGGACGCCATGACTAGGTTACGACACGGTCAATGTGGGTAGCTATGATATAATTCCTTAAGAAATGAGTAATACTTCGGGATTAAATAATTTTATAACTCTGACAAAATTGGTCAAACATCACTAGAACTAATATTAGTGACAATGGGCCAACTAGCTTATTAAATAAAAAATAAAAGTTTTTTCAACTGAAAATAAGGAGCAACATTACAACTTAAAACGAACAGGAAGTATGACGTATATGAGCGGGGTTGCCCCCTCCTCAATACCTTACTCTTCACGCTAAGAACACGAACAATACAAAATTACACGTAGATGGGAGCTTGAAACCTTACAGCAGGGTTCTCTGATACGCTGAATCTGATGGTGTGATTTTCCTCCCTTTTCGAAAATCGGTCAAATTTTCTCAGGCTCGTAGCTTTTGATGCGTAGCATTAAACTTAATAAATCTTATACATTTGGAATCAGCATAATCAGCCAATTCTTTTGATGCATCTGTTGATATCAAAATTTCGTTTTTTTTAGTTTCGGTTACTATTGAGCCGATTCGTTCCTTTCTTTACAGTTCGTTACCGCGAACTGTTTGAAAAACGATATTCTAAATAATATCCTAAATAATATGAATGTTGAGATAAGACTACTACAAAAATCCAACTTTCTACATTTATTTTGGAGTTGTAGGGGGTAAAACAAAAATTTCCATGGTGCCCAGCCCTAGGAACGGCCCTAAAAGATTTTAGGATGAAATCAGTGGAACTGCCGTCTAAACGAAATTATCAAGTGTCTGATGTCAAAATTTTTTTTGTCAGTTGTTGATATTCGGCCTAATTTTCAGAGGATATCCTCGAGAAAGTACAAATTTAAGACTCAACCAAGTGCTTCGAACCTGACTTGGCTATATTAACTAGTGAATACTCAACTTTTGATACAATCTTGTAGAGTTATTAGATTGGACAAAAAAATATCAAACAAAAAGAGTAGTTCCTTTGGCAACACCGGAATCTATATGTAATAAAATTCGAATGTATCTCCGTCTGTCCTGTATTCAAGCCCTTATCTAGAGAAGGGGTAGGTTTTTGACCCCACCCCCCCCCACTTAAATACCTGTCCAACTCGTTGAAACGTAACAAAATGCCTATAAACAAATTTTTGATGCTTTTTAGTTTTTTTGTACCCTCTCCCCCCCCAAAAAAAAAATAACCCTTCCCGAACAAGTCCTGTATACAGCCCTGTCTGTATGCATTACTACACTGTTCATCCAATCGTCAAGAAAACTTTAAAAAGCAGCTGAACACATTCTTGCAAAAGTTTTACGTGTAAATCCCCCCCCACCCAAGCCCCTCTTAATACTTTCTGTGCTGATTGAGATGACGAATCCTTCAACACAAATACTTGACAGTTCCTTTCGGTCAGATTATTCACATTTTCTGCACATTCAATTAAAGGGGTTCGTTAATTACGAATTCTATCATCTAGCGATATTACTTCCAAAATCATAAAATTACTTTTTGAATAAATTCTCTGAATTTTGTATTCAATAGTTTTGTTAATTTATTATTGAACCTAAATTTTCAAATAATGTAAAAATACTATCGCTATATAATAATGTAAAAATGCTATCGCACATAAAGTAAATATACTGTCACTGTTTTACATGCGGGAATTGTCGGGAGAAATTTTCGACGGGGGGATTTTCCTAGAATTTCCTTTCCTTAGAGATTGTAGCAACAAGCGACGGGTAAGCTAGTAGAATGTAAAACTGAAGTCCGAAGGGGTCTAGAAACAAGAGACTTGAACTCGTAATATTTTATGCATGTTTTAACTGTCCATAAAAGTGGAAATGGGCAGTAAATTTATATTACTAGAACAATGTTATACTATAGAGATGGGTACTAAAATTTTATGAATTAAGGTACTAATAAAACAGAAATTAAAAAAAGAGAAAGATACACAGATTCTAATATTCTAAGAAGAAATTGGGATAGCCTTGTCAGAGGATAGTGAAGCAGCCATCAAATAACACGTAAAGGGAGATAAAAAGAACGTTATTTGGGGAGAGAGAGAGAGAGAAACGCAAGATTAGGCAAAATATACAACAAAAATAACAAATTAGGAAATAACAATTAAACATTAAGATTCTAAAGAGGTCAAGGAAAGAAGCCACATTTTTACCCCTCTGTCTAAACTCCGTGCCTCGTATTTTTGCAATATCTGTTGTTGGTTTTTTAACAGATTATCAGTTTTTGTAGTGAATCCACAAATACAACTGATTTTACAAAGTCCATTAAAAAATGAATGATTCATATTTTCCTAAACTTTTGAAATGTTGCCACTTTTGAACATAGAAGCTCCCATCAAAGAATTAGTTATAGAGAGCTGTAAGTAAGGAGCAACAGGGGGCAATAGTAACCGAAACTCTAAAAAAAGAGTTTGTGTAACAATGAACATATACAAAGAACCTGCTTTTCATCATGGTTCCAAATATATAAAACTCATCAAGTTTAAAGTAACCGATCAAAAGCTAGGAGCCCGAGAAAATTTGCCTAATTTCTGAGAAGGGCAACTGATCCCCAAAATGACAACTGATCTTGACGAAAATTACACCATCAAATTCAGCTTATCAGATAATGCTACTGTAGAGGTTTTTAAGCTCCTTATACAAAAAGAATGAACTTTGCATTTTCTTCCTTTTTTTCGAGAAGAAAGATAACAGATACGTGTTTATTTGTTGTTGTTTTTTCGCAAGAGTTATCGTATCAAAGCAATAATCCAAGAAAATCGGGTTAGGGCTCATCTGAGTTAAAATTATAAGTTTTACTGCGCTTCTTAAGTAGCCAAAGGATTGTACCACAGAAAGTAGCGCTTTATGCCACTTTGTGGCAGAAACGCTTAAAGAGCGAAGGCTGAGAGTAATAGGCCCTTGATATGGAAAACGATTTATCAAACAGTTCGTGGTTAAGAAATGTAAGTAAGGAGCGACCCGGCTCAATAGTAACCGAAACTCTAAAAACGGAGTTTTACTACCACTAGATACATCAAAAGAATCAGATTTTTATGCTGATTTCAAGTATATAAGTTTCATCAAGTTTAATCTTATCCATCAAAAGTCAAGCACCTGAGAAAATTTGCCTTATTTTCGAAAAAAGGAGGAAACACCCCCTAAAAGTCATAGAACCTAAATGAAAATCACAACTTCAGACTCAGCGTATCAGAGAGCCTTGCTATCGAGGTTTCAAGGTGCTACCTGAAAAAATATGGAATTTTGAACGAGGAATTTAATGAGCGAGATATGGACTAGGGGGCGAACCCTCTAATATACGTAATAAAAATATACAGATATAGAAGTTCGTTACGTAAGTTGATTTGTAAGTTACGTATATTTATTATTAATAAAAACGTTCGTAAATAAAATTAAAAGTTCTAGTGCCCGTTTTAAGTAACCAAATATATTGGAGGGCAACTAGGCCCCCTCCTCCGCCCCTTTTTTCTCAAAATGGTCAGATTAAAATTTCGAGAGTGCCATTTAGCCAAAAAAAACAAAAGTAAAATTAATAAACAAATTTCGTTTTAATTATTCATGTACGGTGAGCCAAAATCAAACCTGCATTAATTGAAAAACGTTCAGAAATTAAATAAAAAAACAAGTTTTTTTTAGCTGAAAGTAAGGAGCGATATTAAAACTTGAAACGAACAGAAATTATTCCGTATATGAAAGGGGCTGTCCTCTCCTCAACGCCTCACTCTTTACACTAAAGTTTTACTCTTTCTCAAAACTTTATTTTTTTAAAACAATAAAAAACTTGAGGAGGGGACAGACCCTTTCATATTTGGCTATTACTGAAGCAAACAATTTGCTTCAGTAATAGCTTACAAAAAGATTATTTCGCAACGGAATAATTAACTTAATTTCAATTTTTATACTTTTACATCAGTTGCTTTGGTGTTCTCATTGAAGTAACTCTATTAGCTTCTGTTGTCTACGTGGATCGGTTGCGACAATTGTATTTTTGGTGGTGGTGGTTTTATTTGTTTTTAGTTAAGTTTTTTTTTATCGTTGTTTCTCTTGTGCTGAGGACGCCTAGTTTACGTACAAGTGAAATATCCGCGTTGTTTTAGCTTTCATCATTTTTCTCTACTGGTCGCAGTCTCGTTTGTCGTTTTTTCATTGAGTTTTTTCTCTCTTTGTTAATTTTTTGTATATGCGGAATAATTTCTGTTCGTTTTAAGTTTTAATGTTGCTCCTTACTCTCAGTTAAAAAAAACTCGTATTTTCTATTTAATGTCTATTAAGTTTTATCTTGGCTCTTTAATTTCATTTTGAAGTTCATTTTTTAATTTCTTGAAACAAACAGACATGACAAGAACTAGAATCTTAGGCATGATCATGGACTATGTTTTGTCACCTGCACAGTAAAAAAAAACAGCGTAATTTCACGTTGGCAGAGTTGTTTCACGTTCGTTCAGCGTACTGTCTATTTGTTGGATTGGCACGAAAGCGCGCTCTTTTAGAGTAAAAGCGTAAATTAACGTTGAGATGAGTACAGTTCCATCCCTCGAATATATAGTTACACTCATCGAGCGTTATGGGAGGAGCTAATGGCTTATCAGTTGATAATTAGAGGTGACCCAAATGTAAACGTTGATTTCTTAATGATCTGGACTCGAGGTTCGAGCCAAGTTGTCAACCAACCAGGGTATATATATATATACCAGGGTATATATATATATATATATATATATATATTATATATATATATATATACATTATATATATATATATATATATATATATTATATATATTATATATATATATATATATATATATATTATATATATATATATATATATATATATATATATATATATATATATATTATATATATATATATATATATATATATATTATATATATATATATATATATATATATATATATATATATATATATATATATATATATATATATATATATATAGTATATATATATGATCTGGTTGAAGCCAAATATGCTCTGCTAAAGCTGAAACGAAAGTTTCTGGAGAATTGCTTAATTTTAGGGTTTTTTCTATTGAGTTTCGGTGTTCAATAAACCTTTCAACAAATTATTGGTGAGTCCTACCAATATAGAACTTCCCACAAGAACACGGAATTTTATATACCCCACTTACTAAATTTCCCCGAGTTAAATCCTTACCAGAACTAAAAAAACTACCCATTGGCCTCAGCGATTGGAAACATGTATCAATACCAAATTTACGTAAAACCCGTGAAAGCTTCTCACCCAAACCAGGTACATATGATAATGAAATGAAGCTTTTTGATACAACTAAATCTAAAGACTGAGAAACCTCAATAACCCTACTATTATGTTTAACCCGTCTATTTTCAATTATTTTATCAATGAACTTAATTGGATAACTATTACAAAACAAAATATCCCTCAAGTATAACAATTCCGAATCCAGAAATTCCTGGGAACAAATTCTAAAGGCTCTATCCACTAGTGAAATTACAACCCCCCTTTTCACCGACATAGGGTGGCAAGAATGAAAATTTAAATACCTATCATTGTGCGTTGGTTTTCTGTAAATCGAGAAAAGTAAATAGAGATCCCTTTTAATTAATAAAATATCCAGAAAAGGTAATTTATTATTATCCTCAAACTCAACTGTAAATTTAATATTATTATCAAAACTATTTAAATGCTTACAAAATAGGTCTAATGAGTCCAATTCATGTTTCCAAACGCACACCACATCATCCATGAACCTACCCCAGAAGCAAGTGGAGATTCTAAAACTGTTTATAGCGGAGGTTTCAATGGCATCTATGAATAGATTTGCCAATAAAGGAGAAAGAGAAGCCCCCATAGGTAACCCAAAAATTTGTCTATAAAACTCCCCTCGAAAACCAAAATAAAAAGAAAATTCATTTACCAGATTAATTAGTCTCATAATGACATCAATATCCAAACTGGCTAACGTCACATCCTGTATTAAATCAAAGTATCCACAAGCCACAGTCTCGTTTTTTTTTTTTAAGAACTGTTTGGCTTTAGAAACAGGAGAGGATATGTATACCAAAGTTTCATTATTAAATTAATGATTGAGAAGAATTTGAATAATCAGAATCTTCGGTTTTATAGGTAATTAAATATAGATAATATAGATAATTTAAATATATATACATACATATATATATATATATATATATATATATATATATATATATATATATATATATATATATATATATATATATATATATATATATATATATACATACATATATATATATATATATATATATATATATATATATATATATATATATATATATATATATATATATATATATATATATATATATATATATATATATATATATATATATATATTTAATACATTTATAAACAGATTTTGTTCTCAGAATGATATTGATTAATTGTTACACTATGTTTATGTTTCGGTCTTTAATTAAAATGCTGCTGACCACTGTGATAGGTGTTGTGAACTTGAGTGCCTCTTCTTTTCTGAACGAGATGACACATGATTTTAGACTGGATCTGATCTTTTTAGTTTTTATTTTACGTTTTTCATCTTAATTTTTACTCAAAGGAGAGTAAAAGGAATATTAAGCTACAAATTAGGGACGTGATTTGCTATGAAGCAGGGGGGGGGGATGCCAAGCTAGGATTTTTTGAAACCATCTTTTCCAGTTTTGCATATTGTCAAACTTAATTGCAGATCTGATCTTGATGGCATCAAATTGCAGAACTTCATGCCGAATCCTAGTTTTTTCGTTGGAACTTCACTGCCTGAGAGAATATACAGTTCATGTTAAACAACATGCCACTCTGTATGGCTCTCGTCGTTCCATATGCCTAATGCTATCTATTTCTATCAGGCATTCAGTAGGAGTAAGAAACCTGGTATTCATCTCAACTCCCACTGAAAAACTGAAAAGACTGCTGTTACACTAGTGCCTAGTGAGACTGCAATCAGATTTTCCTGCAGTATAAGTTACTGTCAATCAAATTTTGTGAAAAGAGACCTCATATTTAGCCACCGCATTCCCATATAAGAGATTCAGGCGAGGTGCCATGTCCTTTTAGAGGTTGTAGTAAGAAGTTTCGAGTACAGAGCTCCCTGCGGTCTCACATCTGTAGAGAATTGCCAGATCATGTGGCTTTAAACTGCCTGTACACTCCTAACCTTTTCTAATCAGGGTAAAGATTATGTTGAAGCAAATAAATCTTCTGAGTCTCTAGACTCGAAAATGCTGGACTTGAACCAAGACAAAATAATGGGAGCTGGTTTTCCAGCTACAAGCAGCACACCAGGGTTAGGACAAACATCCTCAGGTGACTCAGGTATCAATGCTATTGAGCCTAGAAGGCAAGCACTTGTAAATGGGCTTGCTTTGCTTCTCCTTTGATTAGAATCACAGAAAGATGTAGCTTTATCAACTGTTAGTTTTATTCTTGAAAACTTTAGGGTTCTCATTACTGAGTCTTATGAACTTGTAGCAAAAGAACTTAAAGAAAGTGTTGCTAAATACATCTCTTCTGTTTCTCAGACAGATTTGTTTGAGAAAATACATGACGAAATTGATTGTCATTACATGCACGATCCCTTACTGCTTGTTATGGTCCCTACCACCGGATCACTGAGATCTCAGTACATGAAAGACCAGTGTTTTAAAAGTTGCAGTACTGGGGTACCGGAGCAATTTTGCCTTGGACTTGGCAAGTATGGAAAAAGGAGATTCGTTCAAGTAGTTTCAGTTGCAGCCACCTTAGAGAATGTTTTCAAAGATAGAGGATTTATTTAATTTCTGATAGATTGATATCATCCTTCAGAAGAAGGTGTATATAGAGACTTCTATGATGGTGACTGTTTTGCTTCTTTGTTTGCTTCTGATCCTGAAATGAATAAAAATGTGATATTTCTTCAGCTCTACCAAGATGAATTACAAATGAAAAATCCACTTGCAAAGTCTACGTCAGGAAAGTACAGCACTCTAGCTTTTTATATGTGAGTTCTCAACTTCTCACCTTGGCATCAATCAAGGCTAGATCTAGTGAAGTTAGTTATACTATTGCTGGCATCGAAGTTCAAGATTGTTGGTCCTGAAAAGATCTTCAAAAAGGTTGTGAATGAAATAGTGCCTCTGCACTGAGGCATTGTGATTAGTGGTATAAGGTTCAAAATTTTGTTTTCTGTATATGTAGAGACAGCTGGGTTCAAATTTTAGTGGAAGGTTCGCGAAATGCTTTAACCGACATGTGCAGAACCTTTCCAGGCTCTGCGTGTTCTCCGGAAGCACTGCAGCTAAAGACTATTGGGAAAGTCATTTTCCTCTTAGAACTAAAGTATCCTATGAGGAATCCTTAAATAAGCTGCAGGACTCAAATATTAGGAAACAGTGTGAAAACGGCGTGAAGTTCAATTCTGCTTTCAATACCTTGCACAACTTTCACGTGACAGAGCTTACATTACTGCCAAGCACAGACCATGACTTGAATGACGATATTAGGAAAAGGGATGTTTGTGATGAAAATGCCTGTGATGCCGTTGATCTGGTTATCATTGTCGTCGGCGAGTAGTCACAGCTTACTACACGTTATTCATTGGATTGCGTTTCCACTCTGTCTGATTTAATTAGTTTTGACATGTTAAATATACTTCTATTTAAGTTCCTACATCTTCAAGTGCAATAACTCCTGTCTTTTGACAAGAATATTCAGCTTCTGCATTACATAAGGACCCATTGATGTCATAGAAATATTCATGGTGCCTGATTCACCTTAATTATTTTATTGATGACCAGAAGATCAGTCAGTGAATTTGTTTTGAATGGATTGGTGTGATTGGATTCTTCACTTTTTTTCCTCCTCATTTATTCATGATGTTCTCCTTAACCTTGCAATAACTGCGAAACATTTGTCTGCGCGCTACCCCCAAAATATATTTTAATTTGTGTGTTCTTTTCTACATCAGAATTAAGGCTTCTATTCTAAAAATAATGGTAAAAGAGGCTCTTTTGCCCTTTAGGCTTTTCCTTCATAAGGCTTTTGGGGTAAAGAACTTTTCTCCCCTGTTTCCGTCTCTGTTTAAAGCTTGGGAGACGGTTCAAACAGTTTTTTTTTGTCTTTCAGGTCAGCAGGGCTTTCGACGCAGGATTGAAGTTTACGGACATCTTGTAGAAATTTGTGAATACAAAACAATGCTGGGGTCTTACTTGTATGGTTCATGTCATACTGGGTTTTTGGCATCAAGAACTGGAAGCAAAAAGGTCCACTTACCGTCATGGAGAGGTTTGTTCATATATATTTAGTCAAATAGAATAACTTTTATCTTTGACCATACAATTTTTTTGCTTCCAAGCAAGTTTTCCAGCCTGCTCGAATACTGCTCATACCTCCAAAAAGCAAATTAAATCGAATTATACATTTTTTTTTATATTCTGTATCTACCAATAGCCACATGCTGGGCTTTCACTTCAAAGTTTGTCCGTTTCCGCCAATAAACAAGCCTTTTTACATCGTATTGATCAGTTTAAGATTCCTTCAAATTTTGCGAGTTTTTGTTTCGAGTATACAATTCGTTGCTTTCAAGCAAGACATCAACTCCACCCAAAATTTTGATAAATTCTAACTCAATCCCACCTTTAAATAAAATGCCTCGCCTCACTCCTCCTTGACTCCTGCATAAGACCTCAGGGAAACCGAGCTATCTTTTTGGGTCTACTATGTCTGTGTTGCCTGGTCTCCTTAAACTCTGCTGAACTAGTGTTACAACCTGTCCTACCTCCATCTGGCCACTTTCATCTTGCTAAAACTGCCCTGGCCCGCAATCGTCTTAAATTACTTTTACCTTATGTGGCCAAGAATTCATCCCTCTTTTATATTCGAAAAGTTGTTTCATTTTCTAAGTTCTAGGTCTTCCTCCGGAAATAACAACCTTTCTACGCTACTGCCGTTGCTGGAGATTTCTGTTGTACTTGTCAAATTAATATTAATACAGCTTGACCTAAACTGATGCTATCATACCCGGGCACTTCGTATCGAAGGAGATGTCGCAGAAACTTCGGAAAGGGTTCAATCGATTGGAAATTGGAGTAGCTAGTGCCCTTTTTAATAGTCAAAAGTGATTGGAGGGCAACTAGTCCCCCCAAGCCCATCATCCCCCCAAACACATCCAATAAAAATTTGGAGATAGCCATTTTGTTCAGCGTAGTTGATTTCCAGATAGAAAATATATTTTTGAGGAGGACACTCCACCACAACCCTCAGGGTTGTGGTGGAGTGTTATGCCTTGGGGTTATGCCCTTAAGTTATGCCCAGGGGGCATATAAAATTGTTATAGAAGGCGTTATCGTAGAAACTTCAAAACAGGCTCATTCGATTGGAAATTCAAAGGGCTAGTACTCTTTTTAATAGTAGAAAGTGATTGGAGGGTAACTAGCCCTCCCCCACGCCCATCATTCCCCCAAACACATCCAATCAAAATTTGGAGATAGCCATTTTGTTCAGCGTAGTTGATTTCCAGATAGAACATATTTTTTTGAGGGGGACACTAACCCCAAAACCTTCAGGGCAAGGGTTTTAAGTTATGCCCTGGGGGCATATAGGGTTTTTATAGAAGGCGTTGTCGTAGAAACTTCAAAACAGGCTCATTCGATTGGAAATCTAAAGGGCTAGTGCCTTTTTAATAGTCGAAAGTGATTAGAGGGCAACTACCCCCCCACGCCCATCATTTCCCCTAACACATCCAATACAAATTTTGAGATAGTCATTTTGTTCAGCGTAGTTGATTTCCAGATAGAAAATATTTTTGAGGAGGACACTCCCCGAGAGCCCTTAGGGCAAGGGTTTTAAGTTATGCCCTGGGGGCATATAGGGTTTTTATAGAAGGCGTTGTCGTAGAAACTTCAAAAGGGGCTCATTCGATTGGAAATTCAAAAGGCTAGTGCCCTTTTTAATAGTCGAAAGTGATTGGAGGGCAACTAAGCCTTCCCCCCCCCTCACACCCATCATTCCCCCAAACACATCCAATCAAAATTTTTAGATAGCCATTTTGTTCAGCGTAGTTTTTTTTTCAGATAGAAAATATGTTTTTGAGGAGGACACTCCCCAACTACCCTCAGGGCTAGGGTTTTAAGTTATGCTCTTTGGGCATATAAGGTTCTAACAGAAGGTGTTGTCGTAGAAACTTCAAAACAGGCTCATTCGATTAGAAATTCAAAGGGCTAGTGCCCTTTTTAATAGTCGAAAGGGATTGGAGGGCAACAAGCCCCACCCCAGGCCCATCATTCCCCCAAACACATCCAATCAAAATTTTGAGACAGTTATTTTGTTCAGCGTAGAAGATTTCCAGATAGAAAATATGTTTTTGAGGAGGACACTCCGCACAACCCTCAGGGCAAGGGTTTTAAGTTATGCCCTGGGGGCATATAAGGTTTTTTATAGAAGGCGTTGTCGTAGAAACTTCAAAACAGGCTCATTCGATTGGATATTTAAAGGACTAGTGCCCTTTTTAATAGTCGAAAGTGATTGGAGGGCATCTAGCCCCCCCCCCACGCCCATCATTCCCCCAAACACATCCACTCAAAATTTTGAGATATCTATTTTGTTCAGCGTAGTTGATTTCCAGATAGAAAATTTGTTTTGAGGAGGATACTCCCCGACAGCCCTCAGGGCAAGGGTTTTAAGTTATGCCCGGGGGCATATAAGGTTTTTATAGAAGTCGTTGTCGTAGAAAATTCAAAACGAGCTCATTCGACTGGAAATTCAAAGAGCTAGTGCCCTTTTTTATAGTAAAAAGTGATTGGAGGGCGAATAACCCCCCTTCACGCCCTTCATTCCCCCAAACGCGTCCAATAGTAATTTGGAGATAGCCATATTGTTCAGCGTAGTTGATTTCCAGATAGAAAATATGTTTTTGAGGAGGAAACTCCCCCACAACCCTCAGGGCAAGGGTTATAAGTTATGCCCTGGGGGCATATAAGGTTTTTATAGAAGGTGTTGTCGTAGAAACTTCAAAAGGGGTTCATTCGATTGGAAATTCAAAGGGCTAGTACCCTTTTTAATAGTCAAAAGTGATTGGAGGGCAACTAGCCCTTAAACCCCTCACGCCCATCATTCCCCCAAACACATCCAATCAAAATTTTTAGACAGCCATTTTGTTCAGCGTAGTTGATTTCCAGATAGAAAATATGTTTTTGAGGAGGACACTCCACCACAACCCTCAGGGCAAGGGTTTTAAGTTATGGCCTTTGGGTATATAAAGTTTTTATAGAAGGCGCTGTCGAGTAATAACCGAGTCAAACTCAAAACAAGCAGAAATTAACATTGTTGGGCGCAAAACCCTTATGCCTTCCCAAGGCCAGAACAAAATTTGCACTTTACTGAAAAAATACAAATGAATGTGCATTGTTAGTTCAATATACATATACCGATATCTAGTAATCAAAATGTTAATATTATTTGATTTATTAAAGTTATAAAAGTAAAAACATTTGTATTTTTTCAGTAAAGTGCAAATTTTGTACTGGCTTTGGGAAGGCATAGGGGTCGCCCAACTTATGTTAATTTCTGCTTGTTTTGAGTTTGAATCGGTAATTTATTGTAAATATCTGTTCGTTTTGGGTTTCATTTATTTATCGAGGCTGATTTGTGGTAGTTTCACGCTTGGTCGATTATTTGATTTTATTTTTGCTCATTTTTTGTTTAATGGAGTTCTTTACTTTTCTTTGAGAAAAACTTATTTTGTGAAAAAAGTTTTTTTAATTAATACATACAGACATTATTCTCCTACTAAATTAATACTTATTGTAACGAAACCCTTCATGATTGTAGTTGGACCCCGGCACCATGCCGATGAGGGAAGACCGGCGGCGGCGGGGCCAAAAACAGCGCGCCGCACCGCCGATAAAATGTCAGCGACGCCCCGCCGGTAAGATGTCGGCGGCGAGCCTTCGGCGCGATCAATGTTGACCGCAAACATTAATGTTTTCATCAGTCTTTCTCAAATCCCAGCTAAAATTTAAAACTGATTCGAGCCTATTCATAAGCTCAAAACTTCACAAGTCAATTGCTGGAAACTGGTCTTCTTCGTTATTCATCAAGACAAGTAGAAATCTGGTAGAAACGAAATTGCTGTGGCGTTTCAGAATCCTTGCATAATAGTTAAAGTATCTATTAGCTATGTATCCTTAACATAAATAATTATCAAAATTAGTAGTATTGTTTCATCAAGCATTACTGCATACAAAACTTCAAATACCGTATCCCAAAATTCGTCAGTTATCTAGGCAAAAACTTTGAATATAAGTTTGAACTTAGAAGCTTAATTTTTTCATAATACCCTTTGCCTTTAGCTGTTTTGTCACCTTTAAAACAGTTGAAATGGACGAATCTGATATTGATTGTTATTTTTTTGCTCTTTTGGATTCCTAAAAAGCCTTCCTTGTATTAAAAACTGGTTTTAATAACAATAAAAAAAAATACATTTTAAAGTCTTTTTGGCTTCTTTATAGAATATGTCATGTAGGCTAAGGCTGAACTGCTGCTTTTTTTTATTGCTTTTGGGTGCTCTTTTGGATAATATTCACTTTTCTTTCGGGGTTTCATTTCATATTATAAATCATAAATACCTAACATCAGCTAAATTATAAACTGCATCTAAAAGGAGTAAATTTATCAAATTGAAAAATACTTGATGAACACTTCAATTACACTGAAACAAAAAATACTTAATGGTTTATTCGGTATGAAGAAAAATAAAGTGCCAACTATTTTCTTAGGTAAAAAAAATCTCA